>JALIZH010007369.1:0-102972 GCA_030522465.1 Rhipicephalus appendiculatus
ACTGCAGCAGCCAAGCGGAGTTGCTGCGTTCTAGAAACTGCACGAGTATTCCTTCTCTGCGGCCTAACTGGTCTTCGCTTTTCTTTGGAGTCGCTTTTTTATCTTTCCTCCGGAAAAAAATAGGGTATACATTTGTAGTGGGTTACTAACTGGAGAAGCGGTGAAGGGCGCTTGGTTTCTTCAATATAGACTGCAATATATACTTCAATATAACCTTGGTTTCTTCAGTAAAACTTTCAGTTAGCAGTCAGCGCCGTTCTCATGTCACCTTCCTTCGTCCGATGTTTGCGCTGTTTTTTTTTCCAACTTCTTGTGGGTTATTGTTGTGGGCTATGGGCTATTGCTGTTGCATTACTATGTGTTCGACTGGGATAATTTATTAACCCTCTTGGCGATACAGTCTGTCTTCGAACTACTTTTGCTACAAATTTACTGTTGTTTTTGCTGCTGTTTATTAACACAAAAGCCTACATGTCCTCGTCGGCGTCGCCAACACAAGGATGCAAAAAAAAAATTATCTTTGTCAGAGCAGCCTTGAAGCTTCTGTGAAGCGTTCCCTTCGCGAACTGCGAAGACTGCGAAGTGCTCACTCGAAGCACTTCGTAGAAGCTAATAACTTATATATGCAAATATTGTGGCCTGGCTTCGCGTCAGGCAGCGATGCATCAAGGAAATAGTCAGCATACAGCGGACATTCGTGCCAAACACTGCGGCGCTTGAGAACCGTGCTACGACCGAGGATTCTCGAATGCCTCCCGCTGGTCACATCATAGTGAATGCGCTTCTTGGTTAAGCATGGTCAGATTTGTTTTTTTCCTGTATTTGTATGGCGAAGTGCGGGAGACGGCGTATAGTTATAGGTCACCACTGGGGGGTTGTTACTGTCAAACTACTCTGCGAGAAATGTAGAAAATTCGTTTACCTTACAATGAGGTCGTGGATTTTCATGCGCAAAATATCGTGTATATATATATATATATATATATATATATATATATATATATATATATATATATATATATATATATATATATATATTAGGAGATCACATGAGGGGGTCGACATCAATATATATACAGGCACTTATGTACAGTCACGCTGGGGCACCCCTATATATAAATGTAAATGTAGTCGCATGCATTGCAGATATCTCCGTTCTTGAACTTACATCTGAAATTGTATCAAATTGCTTGCGACTGTTTGTATTGCTTCATTGTAGATGGCCCAGTAGGTGGAGAGCTTGACTTCATAATTTTATTATTTAAGTGGAGTAAACATCGGGCTCTGAATAAGGAAGAGAGGAACTGAGCTTGAATAGTAGAGCAATGAATGTCATGGCGTCAAACAAAGAAATGAGCCCCTCGAACAGTTGCATTTCTTTCGAATGCCGCAATAATGCTTCAAGGAAAGCTGGCACTGAAGCTAATCTCAACTACATTTACTGAGCGGCTCTAACCAGTGTTATGCTGTAGGAAAGCAAGAGTCGACTAGTAAAACTTTGCCTACAACAAAATTAATTCCGTCGGTTTGACAGGATGAGGCTGCAGAAGGACGGCACGACCAAAGGTAGAGGGTAGATGACTAGGCAAAAATGAAAATTGTGCCAAGGCCTGAAAACGAAGGACATCGCACAACAACATCTACGCAAGTTTGCAAGTGTAGAGGAGTGAGTGACAGAATAATGAGGTTTCTGTGTCCCAGCATCAGCCTTTTCGGTTGGTTAGGCGCCTTGGTGTCTAACGTCGCGTAATGACGACAAATTCCTCACATTCCACTATGTACGCTGCGAGAGAATTCCAGGGATTGCGTTCTTTATAACACGATGACACGCCAAGGTGCCTGAAAGCTGCTCTTGTTAGGAGCTGCGTTACCGCTAACCCGAGCCTTAAACACTGTCTACTGTGATTTCTATGCTTGAAGTTCTTCGCTCACTTCGCAGGTGCAGTCATCAACACTACACCACTTTCTCTTAGCTGTGACTGCAGTTGATTTTGTCTTCCACTACAGTTGTTCTTTTCCATAGGTATTTTCAGTGTCTGTTGAGTATTGGGCTTTTAAGTAGTTTGTTTTTCCCCAGCGTATCCAGCGTTCCGCTTCTTCGTTGGCCATCTCGGCTATTTCTTCCTGTTCCTTGTTGTGCTGTAGTAGTATCATTGGCATTTTCTTATTAGAAAGATTTTCCGATGAATAAGCTTATGTAGCAGTTTAAGAATGCTTTTGTTTGGCCTAATTTCACGTCGTGGCCCAAAACATGTGAAACAGTACCGTAGCCAGAAATTTTTTTTCGGGGGGGGGGGGGGGTTCAACCATACTTTATGTATGTTCGTGCGTGCGTTTGTATGTGTGCGTGCATATATACGCAAGCAAAACTGAAAAAATTTCAGGGGGGGGTTTGAACCCCCCCAACCCCCCCCCCTTGCCAACGCCACTGATGTGAAACATTTTACAGGCGGTCATCCTAAATCAAACCAGCAAGGTTTCATTGCACGGAAAATAAGCACTAAGTAACTCAAAAGCAGGTTTCCTTTTCACATCGCACAGTTTTCAATGGTAGCTACAGTAATCGCAGCTACGGCTTAATGACATGTAGAGAACGTTTCGAAAAGTATAAAATTCATGAGATGCACCTCCATACAGCGGGCATACGTGCTCCGGATCCGAAATTTCGAGCCAGCGTCTGGCAACGTGTCACTGAACTCGAGAAACAGCCTCTCTTGCCATGCATACTTCATGAGCGCCAAAATACCACGCGTGAAAAAAAGACAATCGGCTGCTGATATTTAATAGACGGAGGCGTACTCGCATTCACTGCCGCCTCTCCATCGCGTAATTCAAGATGTCATGAGGTCAACAATCTCACTACGCTGCATGTATGTACACATGCATTACATGCGTTCGCATCAGACGGATTGGGAGATCACAGAAACACATCCGTAGGGAAAGGGTTTTCCAGTTCGCTGTGTTGTCATATTATCAAATAAATATGCTAGCGATATTTTCATTACCGTCTTGTTTGTCGGATTTTTGTGTCATAAGCACGACGTGATTATGGTATATGTAGTAGAGTGAGACCCCGGATAAATTTCCGACACCCAGCGTTAGCTAACGTGCACCCACCTGCGCATCTAAGTACACAGAAGACTGCAGGATTGGGCGTGTTGGTACATGATTAAGAATTAATGTATGTAGGTTTATCCACGTGATGAATTTTTGTGACGTGTTTATGTTCCCCGCATGGCTGCTGTAACAGTGTGTAACTGTATAAAAGCGAAGGCTTTCGAAAGAAATAAACTGTTGGAAGTTCAGCGCTCTGTATCCTCTCCTCTGTCCCCTCGTGTCGGTTGCTCTGATTTGAATTCTTAAGCATACAGATTCTCTTACACTCCGCCACCACCGTTTGCGGCCACCGTGGCCTGTAATGAATCGCTCACGTCAAGCTGAGCAGTGCCACGGCTTGCGTAGTGGCTAAGCTACCGTGGCTGCCTTTACCGTGTTGTCAGCACTGCCATGTTGATATGCTCCTTGTAATAAGACGATATGTTTTCAAGTTGTAGAGATTGTACGTTACCCACCACGGTGATGTTATGGTTAAGGTGCTTGATGGCTCACCCGAAGGTCGCACGATCAAATCCCGGCCGCGGTGGTTGCATTACGGTGGTAGCAAAATGCTAGACGTCCGCGTGTATATGTTTTGATTGTTTTGCGACGAGAACAAATATTAGGTGCGGAACAGTTAAAGGGACTACCCTGTCGTTGTCCCAGGTCTGGCGTTGGTGTCACGCAGGTCCCACGTTCGACACGCATTAGCCGAGCTGGGTGAACGCTTGGAACGCCAGCGCGTGCTTGCCCGTGTGCCCTAGCATCACCGAAGGGCCAATTCTTCCGTAATAACCAGCGAAGGCATCGCTGCCAGTTAGACGCAGCGCGCTCGGACCACCAAACAATACAAAGACAGTGAAAAGGAGAGCAAAGAGCAGGAAATAGATCATCTCAAAACAAACCATATAATCACGAGAAAAGAACACAAAATTTCGCCTAACTAAACGAAAAGAACACAAACGAGCACATAAACACAAGAAAAAAAAAAAGGAAACAGAAAAGAGCTGGTAAAGAAAAGATAAACATAGGCGAGTAAATACTCTGCACTTCGCACAGCTTTTACTTGCGCTGAAACTTACTTTCATATTTTAATATTAGAGATTGCACCTTATGCATCCAGTGTTTTAACTATAACACTTTAATGGTTTAGATGGTGGCATGCGTGTTTAGCGCAAATAAAACCTTGGGCTTATGAGGTGGTGAAAGGATAAAGTTGACGTTCTTTTAATTCTTGATGAAGCAATACTAATTGGCCCAAGTTACTGTGTTATGAACGTGCTCAGTCTGTTTTGAAATACTGAATCCCCTGTTAACAAAATTATTTTTAAACTTTTACAGAGGTAAACGTTTACGGATGTCGCGAGATACCAGACAATCGTTCGTGCATCTATTGATGAAGGTTATGGGAAAAAATTTGCACTTACTGCTCGGATATTCTCGTTCATATTTTACCCAAAGCTTGCGATTCATTCTTTGTAACTTTCAATGTAACACTCCATGCAGTTACTTGCCTAGTAGACAAGACAGCAACGTTGACTTAATGTGTTAAAAAGTTCAACACACTGTGTGTAAATATATATATGAAAATAGCAGCAACCACAGACTACAAAGACGGCATTCACATACATTAATATTGCCGCAAGCAGCTGCTCACTGCGATCGCTGAGAGTGAGTAGCCGCGTAGGCAAATTCTTGGCGAGATGCAAATCATGGTTTTATGTCACCCAGAAGGCGCCTGTATAAATGCCAAGAATGTATCTTCAATGACCAGCACCTTGTGATGTTCGATGCATAACCTATCTGGGCTGTGCACCTTTGTGCTTATCTGTCTCATCCTTGAAATGAAAGCTTTGATTATGAGTGCACAGTGTAAATATTCATCTCATTTCTTTTTTCTGCATCTTTATCACTGTTGAGACGAAGTGCCAGTATGGCAGAATGCCGAGTGTTTGAGTTCCACGCTTTCTTGTGAATAATTTTCATTGCACCAGTCAAGTGCGGTTTCCTGCTGGTGTGCGATGGAGGTGGAGCCCCACGCGCGACCACCGGACACCGGAGTGCCCGCAGGTCTTGCTTCCAGGAAGCGCAACAGCGCCGAGAGCGGCACTGACAGCGATGACACCGTGCACTACTATGTCAGCAGCGAAGAATCTGGTGACGACAGCTTCGAGCTGGTGAGGAGCCGCAAGGCAAAGAGACAATTTCTGAACACGTCATCCAGTTAGAGTGCATCCACCATGCGATCTTCGCGGAATACCGAGGTATTAACCATCCTCTTCGTGCCAGTTCTCGCCAGTGCCCACATGAGATGTCTTTACCGGCAACCCGTGTCTGCACAGCTAGAGGCACTGGTGCCAAATGAAATAAAGGAGGTCAGAGTCAATAGGCGCAAGAACATCTTAGCGATTGACGTCAATCGTGTGACTGCGCTGGACACATTGCGTGAAGTTACGGAACTTAATGGGATGGAAGTCCGCTCTCATATACCATTGGGCAAAGAAGTGAGCACTGGGGTAATTTATGATGTTGACAAAGCCATTGGCAACTCCGACCTACCGGTCTTGAAGTAAGGAGGTACACAAACAAGAGCAGTACCTCCTTTTTTGTCCCGTTTGTTTGCGCTGCCAAGTTGTCGCTCATTGTGAATCTATACCAACTAGCCCATCAACTCTTTTGCCTAGGCGCTTCTCCTTCTTCATGTAGTAGCAGCTTCGAGTAGTAATATTGCGTCAAAGCACATAATTCAACCTGTCCATGTTCTTTCATTTTCTGTTCACTTAAAGGACGCTAATCCAATTCATTGTCTATGTAGCCTGATAATCTTCTCCTATCTCTCTCTCTCTGTCGATCACGTTTTGCCTTTGCATGTTAATTTGACGATGCATTCGCATGAGTGCTGAAAGTCACGCTGCTATTGTGCTCAAGGGAAAATCAGCAGATGAATTCAGTGCCTAGGGGGGAACGCGGAACGAACAATAGGAGTACGCTGGAACTGCTGCTCAGGAGCGACGTCACCCCCGTGGGGTGCAACGTTAACTGGCGCGACGACAGGAGACCGACCTGCGTATAACGCTGTTCGTCGTTGTCGGGAGGCGTGTCGACTTGACAGGCATTCATACGCACCCACACGCTTAGGTCGAGGACGCCTCATGCAATGTTAGCTGAGGGGTGGCCTTTATAATGCATACAATTTAGGGAATGAAAGACGATTCAGGGAACAAAGGAAAGCAGCGATGGCGAAAGGCAAGTGGTGGCTGCTTGAAGTATTCAGGGATTTCGTGTGATAATCAGTCAAGTATTTTTTATTTTTTTTTTTGCATACTAGATTAGTAAAAAGAAACGCTAAATCGGCTCCTGCTGGTTACAGTATAGTGGAAATACTCTGACTGCATCAAAGTCACAGTGTTATTAAGAGCGTTAGTTAAAATCATAGCACATGGACAGAAGCCACGATTACCTGTGGTTTATGCAGCACTTCGTATTAAGTGTGACACTCAGAATCAATACCTCACGTCCCAGTTAGTATCGAGGTTTTAGCATATCCGCCTGTCGCCACGAATAATTCCCCAGTAGGGAACATCCACACACTTTTTTTCAGAAGACACTTATCTTCGTCTGATACCTCAAGTGTCAGCGTGAAACAATACCTTCTTGTGTTACCTTACTTTCGACCTACGCGAAATAACTGGCACTGATAACAGACACCTCAGCCTAGAAATGTTCCCTTCAACCATGAATAAAAGCTAATAAACACGTGTATACTGTTTCTTCACTTTTGTAGTCAGTACAAATCTCGCTTTCTTTTCTATCTCTTATGGAGGTTTGCTCATGCAAGAGATATGCACTGGGGTGGCCCTATTTCCACGTTTCAGAGCAGCTCACGTAGACGTATGAAAAACTGCTCACTCCGGAAAAAAAAAAGCCCTTCGGCGAAAACAACTGTGGCTTTTTTATTTGTTCTTTTCACTTTCACTGGTGCATCCTTCTTTGCATGCCGTGATGAGGCACATGCATCAGCGGCTCAGAAACCACTCAGCGAGCCGCCAAGAGCGGGGGCATCTGGGCATTGTCTGCTTCCCGCTTCCCGCTTCCAACTTCCACGCCACTTTCCCATGGTTTCCCGTAGCTGTATGAAGCTCAGGTGTACTGTACCGGTACCATTGCCAGGCTTATTGTACTCCCCGATATCAAAAGCCTGCTTAGGTCGTTTAGCGTGATATACGCAAATTTATTCCATCACGTTGATTATTTTCTAAATAACATGTATGCTTAATGCACAAAATTGCATTACTTATTTCACATCCGACTCAGTTGCAGAGTCAGTAGCTCTGCGTTATCCCCCACTCACAAGGAATAAAATGACATTCAATACTTGTTAGGCAGACTGATGGCAATGTACTTTGTTTTTACCTTCCTACTTTGAATCAACTCTTTCAATAGATTTCGGTGCTTAGAAATGGTTCAATAAATATAGTAAAAATAAAATAAGACCTACGATGGCTACCAGCAGTGTTAAGACGTGACCACTGCCAATCTTCGCAGTTTACATCCCGCCACATTCAGCTGGAGCAGTCATCAAACTCATATTTGTGCGGGCACAGCGTCTGTGGCCTATCCTCTTTTCGGATCCGCGCTCGGTGTGAACGTGCCTTTACAGTTATTTCCCTTAATTTCCTTTTTTTTCTAGCTGTTTACTTACCCCATGCCCGGAATTGGACGTTCATCCACTCGCGTAGCAGCGCAACGCTTCAGTAGCTATGGTATCAACGATGGTCTTGCATAAATATCATAGCCACAATGAAAAATGGCTTCATGGAATGCAAGGGACGTCGGCAATACATCGAATTGCCAGATCTGAAATGGTTACTTGCTGACTTGGCCACGATCAAGATAGCGTCAATAATTAAAAACAATGACGCATAAAAGTACTCACAAGACTGGTGCACCTTCGAGGGGAGCATTCGTTCTCGCTCGCCAGCGCGGTGTTTTTGGGGCACGACGCCGCCACCAGAACCTCTGAATTGTA
The DNA here is from genome assembly GCA_030522465.1 of Rhipicephalus appendiculatus. Lineage (NCBI taxonomy): Eukaryota > Metazoa > Arthropoda > Arachnida > Ixodida > Ixodidae > Rhipicephalus > Rhipicephalus appendiculatus. Next base: position 8,126 of record JALIZH010007369.1, read on the forward strand.
GCCAAAGGGGTTCAAAAAAGCCGCTGGAGAAGAAATTATGCCTGAACAGTGAGGCCACACCTCCGACATCTTATTCCAGACAGGATAATGACTTACCATGGAGAGAAAGAGAAGCAGTGTTTTTCTGACACACCACCCGAATTTAATATTGGTATTTCTTTCCGAACAGATCCTGATGACACGATGTCTGAGTGTTCCTGGTTACCTTATGGAAGCGTTAAACTAATGGCAAAATTTAGCAGTGATTAAACAACCAATGCTGACCCAGATATATTACTTTACTACTTTTTCAGCCCCTACGCAAGCAGAACAAACACACTATATCTCTGATCGCATATCACAAAAGAAGGTCATGTCTCAGAAGTAAAGTCCAGGCAAATGCTGGCTTCGCATTAGCTTCTAGGACCTTGTGAAAGCTTCCACTCCCGAATTTTTTTTTTTTTTGAAAATCTTCTTGGTCATAGCAAGATTTGCTTGAAAAGGGGCAAAGAGCATGACAGTGACTTTTGCTCATATCTGCCGCTTTCCATTTCCTAAACAAAAATATTGGCTAGAGACAGGTAAGTGGCGCAAAGTGGCTTGAATGGCTACAAGTTTTATCCGCACATTTCGGCGATTTCGTTTTGTATTTTGCTCTAAAACTGACCTCGTCCATGTGATTTTGTAAAAGTTCCACATACAAAAGAATACATAGGTCCTCTATTCATTCCACCTTCTGTTCGCCGTTTTAATATGGGCAGAAAATCGCGGACGGGCTGTTTCGAAAATTGAAATGCCCGGTATCCTCGTCCTTGTTGATATCGTAAAAAAGATGAATACCAGAGGGCACAACGACCACTTAAGGAGATTACTTGATATTCTGTGAGGAAGCGGCTTCTTAATGTTTTAGTAATAAGATTTTGAAAGGCAACGCGCATGAAAGCATGGGAGGTTTGGGGAACCGTAGTAATGTTTATAGATGAAAAAAAAAAAACGTTCCTCGATAAACTGCATGACAAGAAATAGATGTCATGCACCGTCCCTCTGTGCACTCAATGAACACCGAGTTATCACATGGGCTAGCGACATCATACGTCGCATCATGGTGAATGAATTCACGCAGGGTTCTTTGAAATATGGACTGGCGGGAACAGGCGTAATGAACTTCACTGCCTGCAACTGGTGCATTCTCTACTGAGGCCATGGAGACATGATTCACTGAAATTTGAATAGGTGAAGAGGAAGTCATTTTTCACTGTTGTTCAAACTTCGGAGTCCTTTAGAGTACACAATGTCAAAGTTACAAAACTGGCATTGTATGAACACACAGCAGGGAGGCCACACATTCAACAGACTTGAGGGGACGTCTTCCGACTATTTCTTTTTTTATTCTTTTATGCTCTGTGATTCTTGTTGGTTTTGTCTTTATTCTTCCCATAAATATCCCGCTGATTGCATAGCCGGCACTAACATAGCCTGCCATCCAATCTTTTTCGCATATTTATAAAGAAGTTTATTGTGGGAATAAAAAAAAGCGACTCTGAAAAATGGACAGCCGCTATCCTCTGCTAGCGTTTGTGTTCCGTTTAATATCCTTCTCTTAGTGCGGTTTCATACCAGCGTGTTGTGGAATTCAATTTTTATTATTTTACAATGAGTAGATTAAAAACGACTTTTGTCAAGCTATGTTTACCGTCCTTGACACTTGTTTTGTTTGTGTTTCGTAGTCGGGGCATTCTAAGACGGCCGATAAACTTTCTGAGAAATTCGAGAAAAGGGGCTCTACGTACTCAACAATAGTGAATTTATTCTTGTTTGTGCCGTTGTCCGTTTTTTTTCTTTTACGGAGTTGTATTTCTTCTTTTTCATTTATTTATTTATTTTTTTTTTTTTGCTCTCAACTCCCGTAATGTCGCAAACCCTCTTGGTCATAGCACTGGAGGCAGTCATCCGTTTTAGTAGCAGGCTCGGCTATGGAAGCATCACATTGAGGTAGTAAATAGACGCATGCGAGGTCACATAGGCAGTATAGGATTTAATCTTTTACGACTCTCTGCAACTGCACCACCGCTCTCTTTTCCCCGTGAATGGCGACGCCTTTTCTCCTCCGAAGACGTTTATGCATTTGTGCCCGCTAGGGAAATAGATAGATAGATAGACAGACAGACAGACAGACAGACAGACAGACAGACAGACAGACAGACAGACAGACAGACAGACAGATAGATAGATAGATAGATAGATAGATAGATAGATAGATAGATAGATAGATAGATAGATATCTGAAGACCTCGAAGAGGTCAGCCTAGTTTTTTACCTGGCTTGCTAAATGAGGTCTCGAGGTATGATTACAAAACATACCGTTGTAGCATATACACAAAGATAAAGCTCACAGTCTCCCCCCCCCCCCCACACGCACTCTATCTATCTATCTATCTATCTATCTATCTATCTATCTATCTATCTATCTATCTATCTATCTATCTATCTATCTATCTATATATCTATCTATCTATCTATCTATCTATCTATCTATCTATATATCTATCTATCTATCTATCTATCTATCTATCTATCTATCTATCTATCTATCTATCTATCTATCTATCTATCTATCTATCTATCTATTCGCCTCAAATCATCTGATGCGCTTGCATGTGCGTCGTGGACAAGCCGCTTTCCAATTTTTAAAATTTTTCCTTTTTGTTTGGGACTCTCAGATAAGCGCCTTCTCACTATGTTTGTAGTTGTACCTTATAACGACGCTATACCTATCATTTCAGTTGTTCAGTACTTCTTGTTACGAGCTCCCGAGCAATTCGCTAATAATTAAGCTAGGGAGATGCTTACCTCCAGCAATCCACTGCTCACTCGAGCTAGTGCCTCCTCTCTGGCGGATAGCTCCCAGCGAAAATGCAACAAATTGACCGTAAATAAAAGGCGAAATAAGGCAGCTTTTTTTAAGTGAGCTGTGGCTTGCGCCTTGGGTTGCGGCGCTTGCACGACGCAACGGAAGGCGGTGCATTTGAATTCCAATGCCTGCCACTGCGAGGTCCTTCGTATATAAAGCCGAATATTAACAATTCCTAATTGTCAGTTACATTGGGTCAGCCAAAGGTGTATGTGGTAAACACAAACTGAACTTTAAGTGCTTCACAATATTTGATCACTGCGGTTAGACGATTGCAGTTTTCCTGACCACGCCTAACTATAAACGAAACTCACGACAAAGCCCAATGTTAACGGAATTTTCATGCCAGAGATCACGCGGTATTCCATTTCGGTTTCCTGACCCACGGGCAAAGAGGCCACGTCGAGATAGAGAACGCCATTCCCGCAGCATAAGGGGCAGATTCCCGAATAGGGAAATGCCTGCTTTTGTTTTTGGGAGGTCTGGGAAACACACTGGAATGCAGTAATGAGATCAGGCACGACCGCTATTCGGTCGGTGCAGAAAGTAGGAAGCGCCACCTACGACATTGTGCATGCCCAACCGGAATGTGGACAACATTGCCGTATAATTACGACAGGCCTCAGATGCAATACCTCACAGACGCTTTCTACTTGACCACTGGCCTTGGAATTAGCGCTATGATGCATTTGTGCACTTGTCGCTGGTCCCTTATTTAACGTTTGCAGTTCTCTTCTTTCACGATTTGCGTTGATGGGAAGCCCTCTTAGACTATCCCGGCAATTCTGTTTGCCGTCTGTAAGTAGCGTCATACAACGCCTTTTACAAAGGAATACATAACGCTGAATAGTAAACATATGGAGGACACGTATTGGTATAAAGTGTACAACGACTCGAACCAATGACTAACGAAGTCTGTAGAACTTGTACCGCCGGCCATCTGAACATTAGGCCTAACAGTATCGAATGCTCGGTCGACGCCGTAAATAGGGATTCACAGCTCGAACCGTCCACGGTGGCGGATCCAGAGGGGGGGGGCGGTAGGGGCGATCGCCTCCCCAAAGGCCCTGTAGCCACTCCCCCCCCCCCCCCCCCATTTAGTGCCTCTCGTACGCCCCCCTTTGTCAGGTTGCCTGTGGACGTTGCCATGGCTACCACTGCCCAATCGATGGTAGCCGAGTGGTTAGAGCATCTGTTTCCAATGCAAGAGGTACCGTGTTCTATTCCCAGTGTCGTCGAACGCCCACCGATTTTTCTAATGGGTGCTCGGTGTTGTGGGAATCCCATTGTCGAGGTGGTGCCCCTTTCTTTCCTCCAAATTCTTTAACTGTTCCTTTCCCAACGACGCTGAGCCTCGCTTTCGCTGACTTAATCCCCTAACACTGCACGGGATAGTTGAGGTGTCCTCCTTTTCTCTATCCAAGAATCTCACCTCCTCAACCCCCCTTGTTTCCCCAGCAATAGGGGGTGGCCGCTTAACAAAGCCTCTTCGCGGCGTAAAGACAAGATGCTCAACTGCACGCATCGCTGACAATTTCTTTTTTGGCGGGATCGAAAGCAGAATTCTGCCAAGGGCACATGAACGCTTCCTCTGACGTATACCTTAGCGAACTCGAAAAACTTCAACCGACAAGAACGCACACGAACTGGAGCGATTTCATGACATAGTTCAGGTCATGCTTATTTCATGAGGTCTCCTATATGGAGACGTACTGCGCAGACAATAGAGAGTGTCTCCAAGGTAAAGGCAACATCAAAGAATTTTCAGCTCTTCGCCCTGGTCTCTAAGTCTGCGGCAACGAGCGTTAGTGTACTTGCTCCCGCTTTTAAAATGTATTTTATCAGTTGAGAAATTATAATTGAAGGAGTGTGGAAAGGGCAAGAGGTCTGGTTGAGGTTATACGCAATTTTGGTGCGCTTATTATTGTTCCTTGTAAAAATCGACAATTTAGATTCGTCGTTTTAAATGGCGACAAAGAAGACGAGCCGGCAAAGAAGGTATTTGGAGTGCTTCGTACGGGGCCAGTTCGGGCAGTTTTCTGGGTCAAACGAAAGTACCTATATCGCGCAGGGTCAGTTTAAAGTTTCTGGCTGACCAGCGCTTTTTTACAGAATAAATACGCAAGACAGATGTCATGCGGGTGAGCTGACGTCGACATTTTAATGCTGAAAGACAAAAAAAAAAGGGATAATATATCTTACAATGGTGCGTTGACTTCTATGGAGTTGATTCCACCATGAGGAATCAGTTCCAATACTTCAGGAATGCGGGCACAGTAAGAAAAATAGGAACGGTGACCTAATTACAGTATGATTTCAGGTACATTTTTAAAATGTGGTTAATCCGTGTTGCCACACACACCTGTACCGGTTCTGAGCTGCGTGAAAGCCAAGCTACGTTGCCCAAGGTGAGGATACTTCCTCCTCATTCAAGAAATCGCGGCACTTACCGGTGACTTCCTGACCCCGGCTCTACCCTGACAACGATAAGCCCAAACAACCAGTTTGTAAGGTAATCCGGAACAATGTAAAAAAAAATGGCCGCATATCTGCGTGCTTCGCTGCAAATGTCGTCGAAAGACGACAGTCTTGCGCCGGCCGTACTCCTATGTTCTGCCTTGCCTCAGACAGCGCCTACTCTACGTTGAATTGGCCGCATCTGGCTGGCATTGATAAAATAGAGGCGGCGCTGCGCGAGATATGGACGCCATCGAAAAACATGAGCTTGTGCTGAACCAAGGGCCACTGCCAGCGGCAGCACTTTATCGTCGGCAAAGGGCTTTTTCGTGCAAAGCGGCGCAGTTCATGCACAGCTTCACATTTTCAGCACAGCCTGAAAAACACTAGAGTCTTTAGAATTACGTATCTGTGTAGTTTCTAATAAAAGAACACACGACCTGATACTTACATATTAATGTTGCGCCTCAGGTATGCGTAGTATTTGCTTTTTGATCGAATATGTTCACAAGTATGAACGCAAACACCAGTTCAAGATGGCTGGGCGTTCAGAAATTAGTTAAACTTTGGCCCTGTAGCTAGCTGAATCGGGTGACAGACAGACAGATAGACAGACAGACCAAAATTTTTGCGTTTATGTATCCCAAGAAAGAAAAGAAATAAGCTCTGTGCACAACTGGTTATAATGGTCGTCTTCACTTTCACCCAACCATCATTCTAGCGCAGCACGGGCGCTTTGTCTAAGGTAGCAGTAGACGCTCTTCCCTCGCGGCGCCGGCGTAACAACAACAAAAAAAATAAAAAATAAAAAAGGAACGGCACGCGGTGCAACGCGCTCGCGGCGTTCGGCGCGCGTTGCGCAAAAAACAAGGTGTGCGGCGCAAAAACAGTTCGCGTTTATAAACGACAATAAAATTTACCGAAAACCATGTTTGTACATGTATAAAAAAATAAGAACCCATTTGACATTACTTAGGGCTCCTCACAGAATATGGATAGTCGTCCTCAGAAACGTAAACGTGAATATGATGAAGACGATAAGTAGCTTGGCAAGGATGCGGAACGCAAAGCCAGAGCAGCGGCAGCAAGGTGAGCCCGGCAACAGGGTCCTGCGGTTAAAGCACGACGAGCGGAGCTACAAAGGTTACGCCGACAGGATCCTACCGTACGTGCTAGAGCGGCCGAATCTAAGCGCCGACGCCGCCAACCGTTTCAAAATGTACATAGTCGTTTGCTTCCCATTTCTAAGGAGCTTCGCTCATCGGTTGTATTCGTACTCGGAACAACTGCTAATTTTTGCTTGCCCATTCATGTGCTCCGTCGTTTCTCGTTTGGCACTCGCAGCTGCTGTACACGGTAGTGGGGCTTGCCCAATTCCTCTTGCACGCACTCATTGGCGCGGTTACGCCACCGACGTCGACACCGGTTAACGCAGGATTGGGCGCATAAGAGCTGCGCTACAAAACTAGTAGACAAATTGGAGTACTCAGTAATGAATTATATGAGAGCTAAGGGCAGCTGTTACTTCAAACAAGATAGGCGAAGAATCCCTGAAAGACCAGGCGATACTGTGGATGGAGCCGACTGAGTGTACGCGCTGGCAACATAAGCAATCTGACTAGCCACCTTTGTTTCCTTAGGTTTCTTGCAAATTATTTTCGATCTATTAATTATGATTACCCATCGGTATAGCGCGAGAGAAATATTTTTTAGTGTCATCATATTTGCCGTGCATCCTTTAGGCGAATATAACAATAAATTGCAGCAGATGCCGCCTACTGCCTCGCTAAGGTGTCGGTAAAAATTGCAAAGACGGACTGTTTCACTTCGAGCTGGATGCTACAAGAAGAGTCGACGTCTTCGTGGGAATAATTGTGTGCGCCACGAGTGCTTACCAAGCATGTAAAATCGACTGTGGTGACTCCTCGAGTGTACTACATAATCCGATGTGCGGTCAGTACTCGAATCGGAGAACTGACGTTCGTTTCATCGCGGAGCGTCCTGTGGCGTGTGGACGTGTCTGTACTGAGCAGCGTTCGGTGGCATGTTCCTGCCACAATTAGCAATGGTACGAGCGGACAGTCATAGTAATATATATGGGATATTCGTAATATTTAAATAAGAGTGAGTTGTGTGAACTTGTACTACAGTAGACAACGTAACGTGGCACTGGCCGACAACTCGTCGTTTCGCGTTGGCACATTTCCTTGTTGCCTGGATACGAACAAAAGGCCGTCGTTTTTGGCTTGAGAAATTGAAGTGTTGCTCTGCTAAGCACGTGTATGAAGGTCCGATTTTCAGCATGGAGGGACGAACCAGTTACAAGCGAGAGTTGTGCAATGAGAAAGAACGAAAGAAAGAAAGAAAGAAAGAAAGAAAGAAAGAACGAAAGAAAGAAAGAAAGAAAGAAAGAAAGAAAGAAAGAAAGAAAGAAAGAAACGAAGAAAGAAAGAAAGAAAGCAAGAAAGAAAGAAAGAACGAAAGAAAGAACGAAAGAAAGAAAGAAAGAAAGAAAGAAAGAAAGAAAGCAAGAAAGAAAGAAAGAAAGAAAGAACGAAAGAAAGAAAGAAAGAAAGAAAGAAAGAAAGAAAGAAAGAAAGAAAGAAAGAAAGAAAGAAAGAAAGAAACAAAGAAAGAAAGAACGAAAGAAAGAAAGAAAGTAAGCAAGAAAGAAAGAAAGAAAGAAAGAAAGAAAGAAAGCAAGAAAGAAAGAAAGAAAGAAAGAAAGAAAGAAAGAACGAAACAAAGAAAGAAAGAACGAAAGAAAGAAAGAAAGAAAGAAAGAAAGAAAGAAAGAAAGAAAGAAAGAAAGAAAGAAAGAAAGAAAGAAAGAAAGAAAGAAAGAAAGAAAGAAAGAAAGAAAGAACGAAAGAAACGCCGTCGCAAAGCTTCGCTGAACTCCATTTTCCCACTAGGTGAATGTGCCTGTAATATTTTATTTTATGACAGACGGTTATGAGAATAAATAAAGGTTCTAAGTAAATTATAGTTGTCGTTAAAATATGCTGGGGTGGTATAAAAGCGACGCAAATGCAGTTTTGCAAGTGATGATGGCAGCATGGCGTCAGAGACCTAACGACCAGTGTACATCGATGAAAGAGTTATGTTTGAATAATGACGGGAGGCACATATGGAAACTGAACTATCCGCAAGGTAATAACCACGGAGTTACCAGGTCCGCGAGCACTTACGATGTGGCACAAGCTATTATGTAGACAAGACTCATTGGGCTGGCGTCAAAACCAGACAGATGAAAAGTGCTTGACGCAAACAAAAATTTCTGATTGATAATAAGATACCGTAGAAGATAAAGCTTTTTATGCTTGACCAAGCGATCTAGTGCCTGTTAACTCAGTTCAGCGGTTGAGCGCTACCAATGACAGAGAAGCTTACATACAGAGGAACAGCAATACTAACGCGAGAAATGACAATCAAAAGAACTCACAACTATGAAAGAGTTCAAAGAAAGACAGATGCATTACTGCGGAGCTCATAAAACCTGTGGCGCACAGTCCTGACCTTGCAAATTCGGCCTTGCGAACAAAGGCTCAAACGATCTACGTCCAGACTTTTTTCCCGAGTGAGTGCAGGCAGAGAACACGCTGAACCAGCAGCACAGTTCTCCTCGGGTCATGAAGTAAGTTGAACTACATAAGTGGTGACCCGCGGTCGAAAGACAAGGCCATGCTCCTGTGCATATATATATATATATATATATATATATATATATATATATATATATATATTTGGGCTCCAATGTCAGTACAACCATTTAAGTGCTTGAACCCCTACTCGCCGACTTCCTTTAACGATATATATAGTCTGTTTTTTCGTTTTCATGTGCCTGCGGTTCCCTGCTTCCATGAAATCCTCGTGCCGTCCAGTTATTGAAAGCGCTTTCATTTTATGTTCTTTTTAACTTCTTTCCAGGCAACAAGCAAGACACATGTCTGGCTTGTTTTTTTTTATTTTTTCCTTTGGGATGTTCGAGTGTTCCACATTACTGAAACGGATGTCAGGCAATTATACTACGATAAGCAACGATTGTTTCATGACGGACGGGAAAAAAAATGCCCCCCTTTCCATCCTATACGGTCGATACACAACGACAACCAGCGATCCCTAATTCCTACTTTCTGAGAACTTTTTGCCTTTCTGACTACCGTTAAATTATTAATTTCGGTAGTGCATACTTTCGACAATTATGGTTTCCACACGGAGCAATTATGACCCTTTCGACAATTATGACCCTTTCCACACGGACCATACTCCTCTAACTGCATTTTGATTATTTTTTTTTGCCTTTTCTTATCTTGGTTTTCAGACTTAAAACACTAACATTTATAATTTTCACTTCTTCATTCGTTAATGTCGTTTCTTGATTTTCCAATTCCCTTTCTCATGCCGATGATAATTGCCTGTACAATTCATTTCCCCCTAGTCTGAATAAAAAAAATGCAAAATGAGGATGAAATGAGGTCCTCTAAATTAATTGTCTGTGTGGTGCTAGTCGTTTTTATGCCGAGAGCTTTCCGACACGCATTCAGCGAAAGGTTACAGAGCGCGCCGTCAAGCCTCTCGATGGCAACCGCAATTGCATCAATCTACAAACGGCCCCCACACAATCTCCTGTCACTATCACTGTAAAAAATGCATGTTAAATAGCATAAAATGTACACTGTTTGAACTACATGAAATTTCTTGGATTCGGCAAAAATGGATAATCTCGTTTTTGAAAATGATGTGACTTTGTCAGTTCAACTCTTTAAACAAATAGTTTCTGTAAATATCAGAGCCACTTCGTAAAAATTGAAGGACACTTTGTACATTCCAAAGTGTGTTCGGCGAAAGCGCGTGGCCATTCCACTGATTATGCCATGTCTTTTTTTCTTTTACACTCTCAGTGGGATAAGACACGAACCGAATGGGTGCGTGTTTTCTTCTTTAATTTTTTTACCGCGAATCGCAGCGAGACGCGAGACTCATCTTCCTCCGTTCGCATGCGTTAGTATTTTCTCGCGCTTTGCGCATCGTGCAAACGCCGTCCGCGTTCCAGCTCTTAAATTGACGGACCCTTTGTAAATTGGAAAGTGTATTCCGTGAACGCCTGGGTCCATTGAGACGGCGTCGGTCAGAATGATTGCAAACTCTGGGCACAGCGACGCTACGCAAGCAAAGGGCGAGCGCTATAGAGTCCGACGCGACCGGCGTCCGTCTGCGCATCCCGGCGGCCACCTGGCTCCGTGCCAGAGCTCGGATGGACGGACGGACGGACATGGACGGATGGACGGACGGACGGACGGACGAACAGACACACAGACGGACGGACAGACTGACGGACGGACGCCGGACGGAGGTCGGGCGGACACCGGACGGACACCGGACGGACGTGAGCATAAGACATTAAAGGCTTTCGCCTTAAAGATTACACCATCTCCCGCTAAAGGGAACCATGTGTAGATGCGAATCAGCAGGGCGCTAACGCTTACACTGGCGGCGGCGTTGACGCTGGCGCTCATCGCAGCGTTGCACAGGAGAGAAACCTGAGGGGCGCAAAGCACGCAGTGATGGACCGGTGTTTCCTACTGGAACACCCCAATCGCTGCTAATGGGCAATGAGAAACAGAAGACTCGGACTGGACACAGAGAAACCCGCAGTCCGCTTTTAGTTAACGCGCACGCTGCGAATTTTTTATCGTTCGACAACGCACAGGAGAAATCTCCCACCGGCACCACCTTGCAGGTCAAGATTCATTGCCATATATACGGGGTGGCCAGTGAACGGTTGTGCAGCGCGAGCAGTCGGTTTTTTCAACCAAGAAACTCGCTAGCAGACGCTGCCTGCGTCGGCGTCGCGAGGCGAGAGAGGGTGGAGTGTAGGAGAGGGGAAGACGCGCATGCGCAGTGGGGGTGTGGACGCCGCGGGCAGGGATACCTAGAGGAGAGAGGGGGAGCGTAGGAGGGGAGAGAGGGAGGGGACGCGCATGCGCAGTGAGGGTGTGGCCTCCGCGGAGAGGGATGCTTAGAGGAGAGAGAGGTGGAGAGGAGGTTTTTTATTTTTATTTTTTTTAATGGGTTGGCGCATGCGCAGTGGGGGGTGTGCACGGACGGACGGACGGACGCCGGACGGACGGACACCGGACGGACGTGAGCATGAGACATTAAAGGCTTTCGCCTTAAAAATACCAAACGTTGATAGATTTTACCTGTTCTTTAACAGAAAAGTTTATGTTACAGCTCTGAAGACCTTGGGCATCACATCAGTTCGCCTAAAAGTTTTCTATCGTGCTTCATCCGCTGCAAAAGTGCGACGCTTAGTAAAATAAAAGCCTTCTCTAGAGCAACGCGTGAACTCGACATTGACCATCTTGCAAATTAGTAAAATTCAGACTTCGAGAAAAATTAATGCGAAACTCGACAAATACCAGATGCATGTCGTCGGTCTTGTTATGTGCCTTCTGTTGAGAGGTTCTACATGATAATGAACGCGGAGAAGGAAATGAAAGGTGTTGCGCCGATGCCGCACTACACTCAATTTCCAGAGAATGTCCGCAAAGCATTGCGGATCGCCATTGAGAACAAAGCGTGCACTACTTTATTAGATGTGAAGCATCTTATGGCGAAGCTTAATCCGGTGGTGGTGGTGGTGGTGGTGGTGGTGTGCCGCGCGCCCACCCTTACTGCGCATGCGCGAACAGTTAAAGAAAAAATAAAAATAAAAAACCTCCTCTCCCCCTCTCTCTCCTCTAGGCATCCCCTCCCCACGGCAACCACACCCTCACTGCGCATGCGCCTCCCTTCCTCTCTCCCCTCTTACACTCCCCCCCCTCTCTCCATCCCTGCCCGCGGCGTCTAACTCCCCCTGCGCATGCGCGTCCCCCCCCTCTCTCTCCTCTCCTACGCTCCCCCCTCTCTCCTCTACGCATCCCTGCCCATGGCGTTCACACTCCCACTGCGCATGCGTGTCACCCCCCCCTCTCTCTCCTCTCCTCCGCTTCCCCCTCTCTCGCCTCGCGATGCCGACGCAGGCAGCGTCTGCTAGCGAGTTTCTTGGTTGAAAAAACCGACTGCTCGCGCTGCACAACCGTTCACTGGCCATCCCGTATATATGGCAATGGATCTTGACCTCCAAGGTGGTGCCGGTGGAAGATTTCTCCTGTGCGTTGTTGAACAATAAAAATTCGCAGCGTGCGCGTTAACTAAAAGCGGAGTGCGGGTCTCTGTGTCCAGTCGGAGTCTTCTGTCTCTCATTGCCCATTAGCAGCGATTGGCATGTTCCAGTAGGAAACACTGCCCCATCACTGCCTGCTTTGCGCCTCCCCATTTTTTCTCTCCTGCGCAACGCTGCGATGAGCGTCAGCGTCAACGCCGCCGCCAGTGTAAGCGTTAGCGCCCGCTGCTTCACATCTACACATGGTTCCCTTTAGCGGGAGATGGTGTAATTTTTATTTGAACTTGGTACTAGGAAGCGAAAATTTCTATAGAATAAGAGAAAAAATGTGTGCAAATAAAAAAGTCTGGTTTCTGGGAAGAAATTAGAAACGAAAAATCTCTGTAGAGAAGCAGAAAAGTAATCACAGAGAATGTACGCAAAATTACAGAAAACTACTAATACAGAAAACAGACATGAACAGAACTGCTTTGTCACTAAATTTGCCATGCCTTTTCTGTTTTTCTCACAGGATTTTTTTTACAGTGTAGGTAAATTGCAAGGTGGCAGGAAACTTCATTACTGTTGGTGGAATAAAGGAACTGGGCAGCATGTGCCAACACGTGGCGTCGTTTGAACGACATTGCCAAAGAAATGATCTCACGTCATTCCGTATACGGAAAGACTCGGGCCTTGTTCTGGTGTTGGATGGACCAACTAAAGAAAAAAAACGCTAAATAACTTAAGGCTGACGAAGTATTCTTCGCGAACACGGCTCACGTCTATTTCTGCATAATATCATATTCATTTTAAAAAACGGGTGCACCTGAAATCCTAGATCAATAATGCTAGTTCCCTAATTTGCCTCATCAGTTGCCATAAATCACCATCGGTGTCTGCGGCATCTGCGTCAGCACCAAAGATGAAAAAAAACTCATCGCGTGGTGACGTCACAGGTCGATCGCAGGTTACTACCACTTCAAGATGACGTCATAGTGACGTCATCCTAGCGTCGTCAATTGAATCAGCACAAATAACTAGTACTAAAAAAAGAAGATTATGTTACTTTCGCCTGAAACTCGTCTAAGGCAAATGAATAAGGGACTTTTAATCTTTTTTAAATGATTTTAGCACCTGTTTAGGGACATTAAAGTCATTTGGGGGCAGCGATCCGACCGGATATAGGCAAGCGTGGGGTGACGTCTGCGTAGTGCATGAGCAAACAAGAAAAAGAAATATATATATATATATATATATATATATATATATACATATATATATATATATATATATTGTGGGCATTTATAAGACACGTCTTCATCATCTGTACATAACCATCATCACATGGTGTTCTTCATCTTCTTCGTTTGTGGGGACACATCTTGAGTTTGTTCTGTGCCTCGGATGGGACTGTTTGGCCACGTCTTCCAGGCCTAATAAAGACGTGTAAAGTACTACGTTACAAGTGGTGGAGAGTGCGCCTCGATTCCCCGTACCTCTCACCCGCTTTACCTCCTGGAGCTTCGCTCAGGTCGCCGTTTGGCCCACTTGTCCACCAGTATGTCGCAGGACGAACCCGCAGCCACTTCATCTACCATTCCGGCTGCGACGGCCGCAGCTCCTCACTCTTGGATCGTCAGCGGACCCCATCGTGATCCCCATCTGTTCGCTGGACTTCGCAATGAGGACGTGGAGGATTGGCTGGTCCAATACGACATAGTGAGTGCCGCGAACCATTGGGACGATCCGCACAAGCTCCGCCACGTCTCCTTCTACCTCACAGACGTGGCGAAGACCTGGTTTTTTAACCACCAGATTGACTTTCCCGACTGGAAGCGCTTTCAAGGAGCGTCTCCGACAAGTCTTCGGTACTCCGGCGGTTCGATCGAGCCTGGCGAAGAGGACGCTGGACACTCGCAAACAACAACTCGGCGAGTCTTATACCTCGTATATCGAGGACGTTCTCTCGCTCTGTCGACGCGTCAACGCTGCCATGGCAGAGTCAGAGAAAGTGCGTCATCTTCTCAAAGGCATTGGGGCTGTTGCCTTCAATGCTTTGGCCGTAAAGGACCCGACTACTGTCGCTGATGTTGTAGCTACATGCCAGCGCTTAGACGTGCTCGAATCCACACGGTTGCAGCCGGACATCTCTGACAACCCCACAACCGACCCTTCGTTTCGAGCCATGATCCGCGCAATCATAAGGGAAGAACTGCAGTCGCTCGGCTTTTCAGCAGGACCGTTTCCTTCTGCTACCTCCAGTACTAACCTGCGTGACGTCGTTAAGGAGGAGTTGGCGGCTATGACTGGTGCTGCGTATACAGAGCCTCTCGTACCTAAGCTCCCACCAACTTACGCGCAAGTCGCCGCGGTTACTCCAGCCGTTGTTCCATCGATGCCACCGACGCCGACACAACCGCACCTGGCTTCCATAGCTTCCAGTGCACACAATCACCCTTACTATGCACCACCGACGCCAGCACACATGGCTTCCATAGCGCCCAGCGCACACATCCAGCCTTACTATCCACCATGGCGCCCTACGCGACCTACGTGCTACTATTGTGGATATCGTGGACACATCGCGCGTGTCTGTCGCAAGCGTCAGCAAGACGAGCGTCGCGGGTTTGACACTTACGAACGGGACGACTTTGCGACGGAGGCCACTTTCCAGCGCCGTCCTTACGCAACGATTCATGGTCGCTCTCCCTCTCCACCTGCGACGCCCGAGATGGCTCCTAACTACCGTGGCAGCAGGCGTCGGTCACCGTGACCTCTTCGTCGCTCTACGTCGCCACTGCGACCACCCTCTCAATTCGTCGACCGTCGCCCGGAAAACTAAACTGTGCAGCTTTTGGAGGAAAAGCTGCATTTAGCGAAGTAAGAGAAATTCCTCCAGCGTGTCCCCATAACATGATATCTGTTTTAGTAGAAGGCATACAAGTGGAAGCATTAATAGACACCGGTGCTAGTTTGTCAGTTATTCACCGTGGTTTGTGTGCGCGTCTCCGCAAGGTTACTACACCCTACGATGGACCTACGTTGCTCGCTGCTCAAGGGGACGCCATTCGACCTTCCGCCATGTGCACTGTTCGTGTATACATTGATGGACTTCTGCATTATGTACAATTCGCAGTGCTTAGTTCGTGTGCCCAGCAGCTCATATTGGGATGGGATTTTCTTTCAACGGCGTCCGCTTCCATCTTCTGCCGGCAACGTGTTCTCCACATGAGCGATACCACCCATTCACTTCACACAGATGACGCACCACTTCGTTTTTTTGCTGCAGAAGACACTCAGCTACCTCCGCGTAGTCAGCGAATTGTTGCAATTATGTCTGATGTCATTGACCATGGCGATGTGCTCGTACAACCATCTGCACGCTGTCTCACCAAAGGGATATCCTTCGCATCAGGGCTGGTTCGTTTCGACGATGGCTTCGCATTCGTTTGCGCAACAAATCCGACGTCCGAAAAAAATTCTGGTTCCGAAGGGCATAACGTTGGCTTGCGTCAGTACATCGGAGCCTCTCTCTGTGGTTACTCTTCAAGAGGCTTCCCCTGAAGATCCCTCTGTTGGACGTTCCGCATCCATCTCCGCCCTTAAAGCTACTATCAGCTCCGACCTTGCCCCATCGCAGACACAACAGTTGCTTGCCTTGCTGACCAAACATGAAGCGTCGTTTGACGTACATTCCTCTGTATTGGGACAGACGTGCGTCACCACGCATCGAATCGAGACAGAGGGTACGTCCATCATTCGTCGTCGACCATATCGCGTATCTCTAGTCCGAGCGGAAGGTCATCGAAGAAAACGTTGACGACATGTTGCGACGGAGGATAATACGTCCCTCTGCTAGTCCATGGTCATCTCCTGTCGTCTTAGTTCGAAAAAAAGACGGTTCTGTGCGGTTCTGCGTAGATTACCGGGCGCTAAACAAGATCACGCGCAAGGATGTATACCCTATGCCGCGTATAGACGACGCCTTGGATTCGCTACAGGGGGCCGAGTACTTCTCGAGTCTAGATCTACGTTCAGGATACTGGCAGATACCGATGCACGAGGACGATAAAGAAAAAACGGCGTTTTCAACACCAGATGGACTTTACGAGTTCAATATAATGCTCTTCGGCCTCTGCAATGCGCCCGCAACATTCGAGCGCATGATGGACGCCGTTCTGCGTGGCCTGAAGTGGAAGACTTGCCTGTGCTATCTGGACGACATTGTTGTTTTCTCGTCAACCTTCTCACAACACCTACACCGTTTAGACGAAGTACTGACGTGCCTCGCTAACGCTGGCCTTCAGCTGAACACGAAAAAGTGCCGTTTTGCCAGCAAGACAATTAAGGTCTTAGGCCACATTGTGAGTAAGGACGGCATTCGTCCTGATCCCGAGAAGGTTTCGGCCGTTCTTCATTTTCCTCGTCCCGAAAGGAGCAAAGACTTACGCAGCTTCCTTGGCCTGGCTTCCTACTTCCGCCGATTCATACGAGACTTTGCCTCAATAGCGGCACCTTTGCACAAATTACTTGGTTCCGGTGTTCGCTTTGAGTGGTCTCCCGCCTGCGAAGCAGCGTTTAGCCATCTTAAAAACGCCCTCACATCTGAACCAGTTCTTCGCCATTTCGACGAAACAGCACCAACACTCCTGCATACTGACGCTAGTGGTCACGGCATCGGTGGCATTCTGCTACAGCGAGATGAGTCATCACGTGAGAGGGTCGTCGCATATGCAAGCCGAGTACTGACCAGCGCCGAGAAGAATTACACCATCACAGAGCAGGAGTGTCTAGCTGTCGTTTGGTCAGTGCAGAAGTTTCGACCGTATCTACATGGCCGTCATTTTACCATCGTAACAGACCACCATGCCTTATGTTGGCTTTCCACACTCAAGAACTTATCAGGACGCCTTGGTCGCTGGATTATACGTCTGCAAGAATACGACTTCACTATTGTCTACAAGTGCGGTAGGAAGCACCAGGACGCAGATGCGCTTTCTCGCTGACCACTCCCGACGGCACCGTGCATTGGTTCCGCTACTGACTTGAACGATGAACGCTCGGACGGTCCTTCCACATCTGTTTCGTCCTTGGCCGCTATTGATCAGATCCCTCCCGACAATCACGGCTCGATCATAACGCACCAACGCGCTGACTCTTACTGTAGGCGCATAATAGATCGTCTTCAGGGAAATTGCCGGCCGCCAAATGCCCGCCTTCGTCGACAGCTGAAGCAGTTCAAGCTCCACAACCGCGTTCTTTACCGTCACATCTATCACCCTGACGGCCAACGCTGGGTACCCGTCCTGCCTCGCTCTCTTCGAGCTGATATCCTCAAGGCTTGTCACGATGACATGACTGCTGGCCACCTTGGTTTCCAGAAAACATACGACCGCATTAAAGGTCGCTTCTACTGGCCTGGCCTATCCGGCAGTGTAGCAAAGTACGTCGCCTCCTGCAACCTTTGTCAGCGCCGAAAGCTTCCGACATCACCTCAAGGCGGCGAGCTGCAACCACTTCCATGTCCATCGGCACCATTCGAAGTCGTTGGCATTGATCTGTATGGTCCTCTTCCAACGACTCCCACTGGCCATCGTTGGATAGTGACAGCTGTCGACCACTTGACACGATACGCTGAAACATCCTGCGTGACTTCGGCTTCCGCTTCTGAAGTGGCTACATTTATGCTTGAAGCCTTAATATTGCGTCATGGTGCTCCTCGTGTCATATTGAGCGACCGTGGTAAAGCTTTCCTTTCGCAAGTTGTGGAAGAATTGCTCAGAGCCTCTGGCACCACCCACAAAACAACCTCGAGCTATCACCCTCAAACCAACGGGCTGACTGAGCGATTTCATCGCACTCTCTCCGACATGATAGCCATGTACATTGAGCCATACCACACAAACTGGGACGCAATTTTGCCGTTCGTAACTTTTGCCTATAATACGGCTGTACAACGCACAACTGGCTACTCGCCATTCTACCTGGTCTATGGCCGATCACCGTCTTCTCTTCTTGACGTCTCCTTCTTGACCGCCCCTGTTACTCCATCTGCATCCTCCTGTGAACAATATGTGTCCCGCCTCCGCCACTGTCGCCAGCTCGCTCGAGTCAACACTGCGGCAAGACAACAGGACCGCAAGAATCTGCATGACGCATCTCACAGCGCCGTGTTCTTCCGCCCCGGCGACGAGGTGCTACTCCGGACACCAGTTCGCACTCCTGGCTTATGCGAGAAGCTTCAGTTTCGGTTCCTCGGCCCATACACAGTCTTGGAGCAGACCTCCCCCGTGAACTATCGCGTCGAACCCGTCATTGCTCCAATTGACCGGCGCCGTCGCGGTACCGAGATAGTGCATGTCTCGCGTATGAAGCCTTTCACAAGGCGTTCTCCGCACCTTTGAGTTGCGGCCAGGATGGCCGCTCACACGCGGGGGAAATTAGTGTGGGCATTTATAAGACACGTCTTCATCATCTGTACATAACCATCATCACATAGGTGTTCTTCATCTTCTTCGTTTGTGGGGACACATCTTGAGTTTGTTCTGTGCCTCGGATGGGACTGTTTGGCCACGTCTTCCAGGCCTAATAAAGACGTGTAAAGTACTACGTTACAATATATACATGCGTGCTGAGTCGCCTTTGGTAGATGTGTAAGCTATGCGTGAGCGCACGAACGGAAAGTTGCGCCGATCATGGAGGCCGTGCGAAAGCAAGTGAGGTGCTGAAGCTTGCCATGCCTCTGATTTTGGAGGCCGTTCAAAAGAATGTGAGGTGCTTAAAGCCTTCAATGGTGGGTCGGAGAGAACAAGTACCTCGACTGAGAATTAAACAAAAGATGGCTTTCGCCGTCGTGTCGTCCTGGCTTAATACATAGGAGACCCAGTGAACTTTTATTTTTTAGATGTGAAGCATCTTATGGCGAAGCTTAATCCGGTGGTGGTGGTGGTGGTGGTGGTGGTGGTGTGCCGGCGTGACCACCCTTACTGCGCATGCGCAAACCTTTCAAAAAAATAATAAACCTCCCCTCCCCCCTCTCTCTCCTCTAGGCATCCCTCCCCGCGGCAACCACACCCTCACTGCGCATGCGCCTCCCCTCCTCTATCCCCTCTTACGTTCCACCCTCTCTCCTCTAGGCATCCCTGCCCGCGGCGTCCATACTCCCACTGCGCATGCGCGTCCCCCCCTCTCTCTCCTCTCCTACGCTCCCCCCTCTCTCCTCTAGGCATCCCTGCCCGCGGCGTCCATACTACCACTGCGCATGCGTGTCCCCCCCTCTCTCTCCCCCCCTCTCTCGCCTCGCGACGCCGGCGCAGGCAGCGTCTGCTAGCGAGTTTCTTGGTTGAAAAAACCGACTGCTCGCGCTGCACAACCGTTCACTGGCCACCCCGTATATATGGCAATGGATCTTGACCTCCAAGGTGGTGCCGGTGGGAGATTTCTCCTGTGCGTTGTTGAACAATAAAAATTCGCAGCGTGCGCGTTAACTAAAAGCGGGCTGCGGGTCTCTGTGTCCAGTCGGAGTCTTCTGTCTCTCATTGCCCATTAGCAGCGATTGGCATGTTCCAGTAGGAAACACCGCTCCATCACTGCGTGTTTTGTGCCTCCCCAGTTTTCTGTCCTGCGGAACGCTGCGATGAGCACCAGCGTTAACGCCACCGCCAATGTAAGCGTTAGCGCCCGCTGCTTCACATCTACACATGGTTCCCTTTAGCGGGAGATGGTGTAATTTTTTTTATAGTTCTTTATAAGTAAGCGCGATATGACCTTTAAGCCACAAAGTTATTTTTGTTTTAGTGCGTTGCGGTTGCTATTAATTGCAGATACATGTCGTAAAGCTACAATTCAGCGATCGGGAACGCATGAGTTGCTTCGTTGAAACGGAAATGTCGCTGTAATGGCGATCTCATTACATATGACATGTATAAATGTGGCCAGACCAAATGGTATGCTGCGTTGTACAGGCCATTCCGTAATAGAAGCGTGAATTGTAGCCGCGTTTGTCTGTATATGTCGTTATACTCTTTCGCTTTACATGAAAAGAGGGAAAGACGGACGTACGGACAAGCTTTTTTCTCGTTGAGTCCACATAAAAATTCTTGCGCACCTAAAAAATTCACAAAAAATCAGAATCACTCTGTTCCCTACTATAGTGGAGCTACACGACAATGGCAAAAAGACGAACCTCTGAGACGCACTTTCTATGGAACGAAGTCCGTGAACTCCCTGCTACTATTACACAAATCTTCTACCACCAGTGATTCTCCGGCTAGCTGACCAATTTTTTTTCCGAATAATTATCGAGGATTACCGTTTCACGTGACATCAGATAAAAATTCTTAATGTACGTAACAATTGCTTTGCCTCCTTTAGACGGGTGTAACAAAAGCTTTCCAGCAGCTCCTGTACATGCGGAAATCAATGTTATGCGAAGTAGGCCACAGGTAACTGGTTTTGTCACACTTACATTGAGCACGATTGCCAGGATAGAAACTATAGACGTGGCTGACAAATCTCGAAAGTAGGCAGAAAGTTGTCAAAATCAGGCAAGGGGCAGAAATATATCTAAAAACGGAGCCACACTTTAGGATAAGACTGGATCAGCTTTTTTTTTTTTTTGGGGGGGGGGGGGGGGGGAGGGTGTTACCGCAAGGACAGTATTTAGACAAATGTGATTTTTGGTAAATTTCAGAACAAAAAAAAAATGATTACGGAACTCGCACAAGGGATTAAAGCAAACTGCGCTTCTATTAACATGTTATAAAACAGCACTTATCAGATGAAAAAAAATTATGACACAAATGGAATCACAGCTGCCGTTCAAGTGTAGATAAATCAATTCACTTTAGCAATATTTCTGCACGGATATCAAGGCTGAAGCAGGGGAGGTTTTTCAGCCGGCCTCTGAACATTAACCTGCCGCGGTGGTCTTATGGATATGGCGCTCGACTGCTGACGCGAACGAAGGTCGTGGGATCAATCCCGGCTGCAGCGGCCGCATTTTGATGGAGGAAAACTGTAGTTCATCTTATAAACTGGCTGCAACACTGTGGAAGCTACGGGGCTGCTTAGACCATAGGAAGACGAACACCCCTCGCGATGTATTCATACGCGTCGCGTCGTCTGCTTGGCGTCGCCTCATGGGTTGGGCGAAGTAGAGTGAGCATATGGCAGCAATAAACGCGTTGGCAGCAACAACAGCACCGAAAAATAAAAAAAACACACGCGTTGGATGAGCACACAATAGCAACCCAAAGCTTTTAGCGTTGGGCAGTAGCGGCAGCGCCAAATAAAAGATAACAAAAAAAAGAAAAAAAAAGAAAGAAGGCGGCACACGTCAAAACTGCTTTCTTGCGCATCAAAACTCCAACCTAGCCGTCATGAGCTGCATGACCCCTAAGTCTAAACGCGGATATGCCTGCGGAAAATTTCTGTGTCAAATAAATACCCATTTGTGTACTTCGTACAATCAGGCTATAACGGTATTGATTGCGCAATGCTTCCCATGGGCGCAATGAGGAACGCGACATTCTAACGTACGCAACACCGTTACAGACGCAACGTATGAAGAACTGACATTCTGTAATAGCGGCATTTAATAGAGAGATTTAGGCAAACGCTCCTCGACTCAAAACTCGACCTCAAGGGATCCTTGAGACTCCTCGCGTTGCAGCAATGGCAACGCGAAACAGTCCTCAAGGATATTTCAGTCAACAATAAACTAACAAGTGCTGGTATCCTGCGAGTAAACACCACATATGACGGGCATGTCATGTTGAGTTATTCATAATATGTAATACATGTTAAGGTGTTCTAATTAACGAAACTGCTGATGCATCTTACCATTAAGCCCATATTGACCTGCATGTACGCGAGACGTGTCAGGCTCTTCAAGATTTTTCATGTCGTGCACGTATTGATCTGCTTTTCGTACAGCCTTTTCTCGCGCAAGCCTGCATATTCTAACATATACCACGTTAATGAAACGGACACATCGGCTTCAAGATGTATGCACCATGTCATTTGTAACATTCGTATCACAGCATACGCGACTTGGTTGTCTTAAAATTATTCGCGTTACCTGCCATGAATGTTTTTCATATCCGCACGTCAAGATATGAGCATTCATACGCAGGTCACTGTAATGTTGAGGACCACCATGCCATTAAAATGGCGCATTAATGCGCATATTGTGACGTACACAACGTAGACATTACGCCACTGCGGACGCAACATGTCCATCCTCCATGTTCGGCAAAAGCAAACGATTTTCAACGGAAGTTCTGGTATATGCCAAGGTAAGCAAACAACCGCGAGAAGACCAAGACGTCTAGACGCGATCGGACGGCTCACGATAGGCATGGCAAACGAAGCTTAGATAGATAGATAGATAGATAGATAGATAGATAGATAGATAGATAGATAGATAGATAGATAGATAGATAGATAGATAGATAGATAGATAGATAGATAGATAGATAGATAGATAGATAGATAGATAGATAGATAGATAGATAGATAGATAGATAGATAGATAGATAGATAGATAGATAGATAGATAGATAGATAGATAGATAGATAGATAGATAGATAGATAGATACGGGCTGGTGCCTTTGGCACGTCCAAGAATTTTACTCACTGAAACAAATAAATCTGCAATCGTTCATGAGACATTGATAATAGAAGGCAGCCTGCAGGGAAAAGCCGTGAAGCCAGGCCTGGGTATCATGGTGCAGTAATGTATACTGGCGAAAAATAAGAAAAAAAGATAAAGAAAACAACTAAGAATGCTGAAAGGACCCTGCAGTAAAGCCTGGGCGCCAGCCCTAATGAATGCCGCTTGAGCACGTACACGCATAAACATCATTTAGCCTAGAGCGCGTCCCGACGTTGCTCCTGGCGCGTACAGATCTCGGCCGCCAGAGACCGCTGTTATCGTCTGTGCTGCTACAACTCTGCCTGTTCTAGTTAGGGCTTTAAAAGCATGCATGGAGAAAAGCACTATTTATTTTTCGACGTTTGCTATATAGTTCGTAATTGCCTGTTTTTCTTTTAATCTCAGGCATGGAACCAGCCGGAGTAAACTACCCATTGTTCTGGTGAAAGCCTGGTCAGTACATGTGTGTGTGCGGGTTCTATTCAGGAAAACTACCGACCTCTCCCCCACACACCACCTCTATTCTTTCATGGCTCGGTACGAATGCGTACTCTATTCAAAGGTTCACTTACCAGCTTGATATGGCTTGTTTTCTCTGTATTCCGGTATGCAAGTCCCATTGTTCTAATGAAAAAAGGAGGCAGTGTTATTGAAACAGTTGCCTTGCAGCTGGAAGTAACGCATGCGTAGAGGCCTAGTAACCGACGTCCCTTTGTTTATGAAGAATCATGGAGATATTCGGGAAGTGCACGGAATGATCAAATGAGTGTGGACTTTCAGCACGTAAACCTTTCCATGTTCTAGCTCAAGTTCCTCTTGTAGTTTCTTGGATTGTTTAAAGGGTCTAAAATTTGAGATAGTTGCTACAGACTCATGATGAAAGAAGGCAGTCGTGCAGACAGGGACAAGAAAGCAGAGATCAGAACAACACAGACACCTTATGCGTTGTTTTGATCTTTGCTCTGGCGTCCGTGTTTACCTGCCTTCTTTTATCAGTAACTATTCTCGAATCACCTGTTATCGACATCTTCAAGTTTCCTTCTTAAACTGTACCCTCGAAATCTTGGGAAAATCGAACTGCATCGCATCATAATAATAAAAACCTCATGCAGTCGCCTAAGACTATTCCAAGTCGAAAGCTGTTTTCCTTTTTGTCTGCTTTTCAGTCGGTGTATTGTCCTCCCGCAACCGCTCCCCCTCCAGATCTTCTCAGTACGTATACGTGGCTTTGCACTGCCTCAAGCATTGGATATATTACAAGCTTTCTGTACTAATGAGAACTAAGAGACAATGATGCCAAGGAAAATATAGGAGATGTTATTAGAAGTAACGTAATGTACATTACAATGACTTCTAATAACATCCCCTATACTTTCCTTCGCATCATAGTATGTTAGTTCTCATTAATATTGTGTTTAACACAGCAAACGAGCCCTTAAATTTAGACTTCTTTTCTAAGCTTTCTGTACCTCACATGATTTTGCACAGCCTCCATGATAGGCAGCCCGTCTTTGACTGAGCGACGTTGTCCTGCGATGTTTTCAATATGTGACGTCTTGCTGTGACGTCATTGCGTAGTAGTAAGGACCCCAATCTGACATCACTAATTCGGGCAATCTGTGACGTCGTGAAAACGCCTCATGGTAACGTCTTTGATGGAGTCCCGTCGCGCTGCGTTCAGGTGGCACTTGGTACGCCAACTGCACGCACACATTCACTTGAGTATCGTGTGACTTTTGACCGAGATGAATTTTTCTTCGCGTCATTCGTGTTGACACCGTCGCCGGTTTCGCAAAGTGCCGTAAGGTATTGCGAAATCTCGTAGACGCCCACGGTTATTTTTCGAGCTTGATGCGGCATCTAAGGATTTCACCTTAATGCCACTACTACTGCTACTACTACTACTACTACTAATATTATTATTATTATTATTATTATTAATATTATTATTATCATTATCATTATCATAAAAAAAGAATAGGTTCATCGATGAGTATGTTACTGCCTAATGCGAATTCTGAGCGCAGCGTCGCGTTGGGGCAAGACCAAGAGTGTTTGAAGTTCTGGCTTTCCACAATGTATCGACTACGCCATCAATCATATATTTTGTGAAGAAGGACAGCACCCAGTACGCCGTCATTCGTCTTTCTGCGGTTAAGCGAGGTACCCTCTACACATCTGTAAGGCATTATGTGCACTTGAAGCTGCAGGCAGCTGATCAAGATGAAAAAAATTACACCATCTCCCGCTAAAGGGAACCATGTGTAGATGTGAAGCAGCGGGCGCTAACGCTTACACTGGCGGTGGCGTTGACGCTGGCCCTATCGCAGCGTTGCGCAGGAGAGAAAACTGAGGAGGCGCAAAGCACGCAGTGATGGAGCGGTGTTTCCTACTGGAACATGCCAATCGCTGCTAGTGGGCAATGAGAGACAGAAGACTCCGACTGGACACAGAGACCCGCACTCCGCTTTTAGTTAACGCGCACGCTGCGAATTTTTATTGTTCAACAACGCACAGGAGAAACCTTCCACCGGTACCACCTTGGGGGGTCAAGATCCATTGCCATATATACGGGATGGCCAGTGAACGGTTGTGCAGCGCGAGCAGTCGGTTTTTTCAACCAAGAAACTCGCTAACAGACGCTGCCTGCGTCGGCGTCGCGAGGCGAGAGAGGGGGAAGCGGAGGAGAGGAGAGAGAGGGGGGTGACACGCATGCGCAGTGGGGAGTGAGAACGCCGTGGGCAGGGATGGGTAGAGGAGAGAGGGGGGAGCGTAGGAGAGGGAGAGAGAGGGGGGGACGCGCATGCGCAGGGGGAGTTAGACGCCGCGGGCAGGGATGGGTAGAGGAGAGAGGGGGGAGTGTAAGAGGGGAGATAGGAAGCGAGGCGCATGCGCAGTGAGGGTGTGGTTGCCGTGGGGAGGGATGCTTAGAGGAGAGAGAGGGGGAGAGGAGGTTTTTTATTTTTATTTTTTTCTTAAATGTTTGCGCATGCGCAGTAAGGGTGGGCACGCGGCACACCACCACCACCACCACCACCACCACCACCACCGGATTAAGCTTCGCCATAAGATGCTTCACATCTAAAATTATGTCTCGGCACTTTGCAGTTGGCGGATAGCATTAAACCCCACACGCGTTGAAAAATTAGCTGTATGTGATGACTGGTTGCTATCTTTTTTTACTGTTCTGCCTTGCTGTATTACATAAGTTAACGCGATTCATTGCCCGACCTAACGCCTGTATTGGGTCTTCTTGCAAATGTGTTTCATGCACCAGCGTGGCTCCGTGGTTGAATATTTGACTGCCACGCCGAGAACCCAGCTTCATCAAGGGTTGTAGAAACATTCGTACAGTGTTCCTATGCAACATATTCGTATCTCATTATGTGATCTACACCATCTTGCACACAACACACGGCCATAACGAACGGGAGGTATTCTCTGTCCCCCCGCCTTGTCCTAAAGTGATACCGATGAAGTGATAACCGTAAAGTGATACCGGTGAAGTTAGCAAGTGCATTCGCTCCTTAAGACACGTGGATACCTCCCAGGCGTCCTGCCACGCGGAAGCGTCTCAGAACTGCATTTTATCCTCGCCAGGGAAAGCTCTCCCTTAGTGATTCCGCATAGCAGTATGCTCATTTTACGAGCTCCCGGCAGCCATCGGGGTCACAAAACCTGCTCATAGAGACGGAGATGGCTGCTCCCCGCTGCTCGACGGTAGCAGCGGCGATGCAGTTTAAGCCGAGTTTTTGTTAAAAGAGAGCGAGCCTCAATCTCCCGGTTTTACAGTCTTCGTTCCGCGAAAGAAGTCATCGGTGTTTCTTTTCCTGCGATCAATTTTTTTCTGTTACTCCTTATTATTTTTTCATCCTTAATTTGTAGGTTCATGGAGTGACGGGTGACATGAGGCGCCAATTCGCAAAAATACCCCGAAGCTTCCTTTCACTGCATTTTAACGCACCTTTCGTGTAAAGGGTCACCAACATCTGAGGTGAACACCTGCCTAATATTCAAGACCTCGTATACGCTGATCTTTAATACATAACTACGAAAAACATTATTCTGCTTATGGACGCCATGATGTGGTGCCATGTAACGGACATTTCCATTGTAAACTAAAATAAACGGTCCACTTTTGCCGGCTTGAATATCGTATTTACATGATTGTAGGTCAAGCCATTTTATCTCTACTTCACATCCAAATTTGGGAGGAGGGGGGGGGGGGGGGAGTCGATTTATGTTTGAAACAGTAACTAGTTTCGGTTATAAGGTTGACCTAACGTGTACCGTATTTTCTCGTGTATTGGTCACCTCCTGAGCAGTGATTCGCGGAAAATTTTCTAAAATTGATGTTCGCGAATTGCTTCGAAGCAAGCTTTTTAGCATAGATGCAAAGCAATGCTGTGAAGCATTGCTTTGCTTCACACCAGAACTGGAATTCATATTTTCAGCGATATTGTAAACAAACTCATTTATGGAATGAACTGAAGCTTTTCTTGTTTGTTTTGCCGCGCCATTTTAAGGAGGTGAACCTACATTCGAGTCGATTTGCAATCGTTTAAATACGGTACTAGTGAGGTGTTCACCGTAGATGTGGCCTACCCTGTACGTGTCAGTAGTCCGTGCACTTGCGTGAATGTTAG
This sequence comes from Rhipicephalus appendiculatus, assembly GCA_030522465.1. Classification (NCBI taxonomy): domain Eukaryota; kingdom Metazoa; phylum Arthropoda; class Arachnida; order Ixodida; family Ixodidae; genus Rhipicephalus; species Rhipicephalus appendiculatus. The sequence continues at coordinate 35,927 of JALIZH010007369.1, forward strand.
ACCATATGAACGCACGTGTGCATGTCTGGACGTGAACATGTACTCAGATATACCCGACGTAGACGTCACCGTTTGTGCGAGGGCACGCGTTTGTGTTTTAGCGTGAGCATGAGTGTCAGAATAAGCTTGTGGTTCAGGTAACCAGCGAGATACATCGCCCACCCGATGCATCCTGGTATAACGAAATAAGTGCTATTGGCGCTATCAAAAGAACAAAATGCAATAATTGTTGGCGTTCTAGGGGACAAAACGATGAAATGTCTATGAGAGACTCCGTGATGAAGGGATACGGAAATGCCGACCACCTGAGGTTTTTCAACAACTCCCCAGATCTAAAAACCATGGAGTCCTAAAAAATAAGTTACATGTATCTTCAGATTTCGTCAATTTCATCCCATGAGACACGGTTGCTTTTTGACGTTCTTGCTCGCCGTCTATTTCAACACAGATCAGACAGAACGAGCCACATGCGACAAGCTGTTACACAAGAGCTGCTGCTTTACTGTATGTCGGTGACAGAACTTTACGAGCGTGTTTGCAACAACGTTAATGTCTACGTGGCATTTTTTGGAGGCCTTTCGCACGCTGCAAAAATAATCACAGCAGAAAGGCGCATAAATAAACGCCCATACTGAGCAGTGACGGCCGAGAACTCATGCAGGAATGGGCATGGCTTCAGTCTGACATTTCGCGCTTGCCACGATCGTTGAATTTTAAGTCACTTTTTTGGTTCCACACATCCAGAAACAGCAGGAACTTCAAGAAGCAGCACACCCGCGGGCTTAGTCACGTGCGCAAAATCTGGCGAGGTCCGTCGCCTTGCGATGTCACCGTCTATACCTTATAGACGCGCGTTCTACTGCACACGCACAGTCCTTTTCGTGTCCGAGTATATTAAATATACATGAGCCGGACTGTCTCAACCAATCCCTTGAGCCCTGGAGCGTCCCTGTCAGCTGACCTTTTTTCAGGTCACTGCATGTATTACAGATGGAATGTACTTGTGTCCAACGCTACTTTCAACTTTCAGCTGTGCAAAATTGATACGTACAGAACAAAAAAGAACTGTGAAGTCTTTCTAAAAGGAGCTTTGAGCGAGAAAAGTTCTTTCGGGAGAACTCAGAGTTTCAAATGTACTTGCTGAATAAAAAGCGGCCAGAGTGTGAAACACTTGCGTTGCCATTACGAAGACACACCGGGACCCTCGCACTGCGTCGGCATTTTGACGTGCGCAATACCATGCTTCTGTATAAACTGCTCAAACAGATAAAACGTGTTTGTTCTCTTTCGAACGTGCACTAAGTAGCCGGTTCGTTGGCGTCGCTTAGTATAGTACCAACACTCAATCCTTCACGTGCCCGAAATATGCGCAGTAATATCCCAGCAGAGTGCAATGACGAGCTAGTTGGTTCGTAATTATTTTAACTCCCTGATGACATACTAAATGACACTGTAATATAGACGGGACCAGACGCGGTATAATATCATCCGCTGTATCTGTGACGTCGGACACCTCTTGATTGGAAGGTAGACCTATGGGGCATCCACACAATCACCTTCATAACATGCAGATTTATTGAGCAACGTGTGGAAAATATTCCTTAAAAAAACAGCCTTCTGAGCAGTGTAGCAGTGAAGAAGCAGGACTTGAACATACTGAGACAAGTCTGCTCGTAAACAACAGCACACCTTCCATTCCAATGAATTTGTTGTAGAATGTGCCACAACTTTTTCTTGCAGACACCTGCAGACTTAATAATGTAAATAGGGATGCTCATATTTGCTGTTTTCAGTAATTTCCAGTAATGGCGTGTCACGCATCGCACGACAGTTCGCGTTAAGCTGTCCTCCGGCAATTTGTCTTTTTCTTCTTTCCACGACACTCAGTCGGAGTGTAAGCAGTTTTGCTTCTGTATCAACGAATGGGCACAAACACAGGTGCGAATAGAACCACCTGTGATATTGCGCATTGTTGTTTCAATAAGCAAGGTAAGCATTCTTGCTCATTTCGATCGCTGCGCACTTCATCTCGTCCCTACAGAACACAGCATCTGGAAGTGAGCGAACTTTGCGATACGCTAGGGCCGTCAAACAGTTTCCGGAATAGTGCTTCAGCACGTAAATGTTGCGAGCTATGACAATACTTACGTATTCACCTTCCATATAGAACCCTTGCGCGTCCGCACACGTGCTCCATCGCTCCTGCCAATGTTGCAAGCAGTGGTAGAAAGCTTTTAGGGGCGAAACTCCTTAAGGTCGAGGCTTGTCCATCACTACCCCAGTGTAGCCACGCTAGTGCGATGACGATGACGCTGCCATCACGGCACAGCACATGCAAGGTAACCATTATACGCCATGACGATGACGATTACGCTGATGACGATGAAGAATAAGCGCGTTCCAGACCGCACATTCTCTGCCATCACGGCACAGCACATGAAATGTGCCCACTATACGTCATAGCGATGCCGATGACGCTGATGACGATGAAGAATAAGCCCGTTCCAGACCACACATTCACATTCTGCCATGTATGAAAACGATCGTGAACGCGCTCTCACCCGCGAAAGGCAAAACGGCAACGCCGACAACAAGGTGCTACCACGGAGTTGAGGACGCGAGAAGCGGTGACTCAACGGCAAACACACATTGTATATACTGTACACACGCGTTGTCACTCACTTACATGCGCGAGGGGGGCAATGTCACGGGTAACTTACGGTATAAACGATCCCCAGTGCTTCACCCATTCGTCACGATTCACTTCGTGGAAATGCGAATTTTTTTTACGGTTAAAAGACCGGGTTGTGCAAACGTGGACACAAGAGAGAAGCCAGGACAACACAAGCGCCGACTAACAACTGAAAATGCGCATAGGGGTGGAAAAGATATAGGCACAAAAACTTACCCGCGCATGTCCAGGCAGGAATCAATACCTATCGATCTCCCCCGCATAAGGGTCTGCGTGAGCGATAACTCTTCGGGCATGTTATGTCTTCTTTATGCGAGGTAATTGAAGGTTGGCTTGACATCGATATGCCAAGCCCCAAACGATAAGCTAAAACCCAACACTAAATGCGTTTTTTTCGGGGTCCTTCCCGACACAGGGCTTCCTCAGGAAAATATCCTCGGTAGTGGATCCTGATTGCGCGGACTACAGTCAAACCTATTGCTCTATGGACTCGCCAGTTCTGGCGATGTCCCGCGCTATCTAACAACCTTCTCTCCAGCGAAGCCGAATGGGAGGAGGCCATCAGAAGCACGGTACTCCGAAAGCAAGCCCAAGCAACTCAGAGGGCCCAGGAAACAGCGCATTGTCACGGCGTTCTGTCCTCTACGTGGACGCGGCCAGTGGTTACAACGGCCCCCCTGTTATGGGGTCCTGTCAGTAACTCGTGACAATCTAATAAAATTCGTTGTCTGTCTGTGTCTCATTCCTGTGCCTGTATAAAACTGCGCATTCATCAAATTTCGGCGGAAAATTAGACTCCCGACAGTGTAAAGATAGATTTGGTTATGAATCCAGTCAGTGATTTTTCATGTTCCACTAAACTCTGGGTAACACACACACAACTAACTCAGCTTTCTGCTATTCGAAGTATCTTTAGGAATATGTGTCAGTAGGCATGACTGGGAGCTAGTTGCTTCATGTTGAAAGTTTTCAACATGCCCTGACGAAAGAATCCCATCGAAGAAGGTACACCGACGAGGAGAAGCTAACGATCCCGTTAGCCGCTGTTCGCCACTCTGAAAGTGGGTTCCAGGGACAGGTTTTGCAACTGCGTGGGGTTCATCAAAGCGAATGCGATGGCTGAGTTCCGACAGGTAACGAAAGAGGTCTCATACCATGGCCTAAAACAATGTCGAGTGATTCAGCAAATGTGTACACGCAAGGGTCCTTACTTCGATGGCGATTAGGTAAGCATTGCCAAATGTCGTAACACGAGCACGCTGAACCACCTTTCCGGAAACTCTCTGACTGCCTCGGGCAGAGCCGCCGCACGTGCTTTTGAATGTTCTCAATATTATTGCGCATTCTACAACGAGAACAGGAGTACCCGCAGCGCCCATAAAAGTGACAGCCTCTGCTCTAAAACGTACCCAGAATAAATTCAATAATGATTGCAGAAAACGCAGGGCGGTGTAGGCCTTGCGAGCACAGCTTGTTCTCCTTAAGCAGTTGCTGCGTGTTACAGGCCTTCCTCGTTCGATTGCAACGTACTGCGTTTTGAGCATCCGGTAATGTCCCGAGAGGCTATAGACATTCGCTATAACCATGACGCCGCGGGCGAATGTTCATGTCTGTATACGATGCTACGAGCGGCCAGTTCCTGCGAGTAAGCCGGAAGTAGATTATCATCCGCTCAGTTCAACAGTCGGTGTGCACTCTTAGTGTTTCGAATGTATAGCGTCTTATTGCTTGTATTAGAGCGAGTGCTTCGGCATAAGCGGTCATGGAAGTTTTAGCTCGCTCGCGTTCTTATCCAGGAAGCATCGAGAATGGCAACGAGAAATCCCTTATTTCCGGAATAATCGTGCTGCACAGGAACACCACGTTCTATGCACCGGAACTGAGCACAGCTGCGCACTCATCCCCGGAAGTACGCGACGCTTATACTTAAGAGCTAAAAGAGAAAGATTGTCCCTTGCTACTTTTCTGAAGTTTGAAAGTACAGAGAGGAGTTAAGAATATTAGTGGAAAGGCAAGTAAGCTCACCAATTTGTTGCTGGTTTGCTTCCATTACACCGACTTGAACGAATGTTGACATAATCGTCATCATTTCCGGCCTATTCAGTCCACTGCATATAAAAGGCCTCGCCCAGCTCACCCACTCTTCTACCAGCAGATACTATTTTATCACTCTATCTTACTGAGTGGTACCCTCGGCTGCAGTTTTCAATCCATTGCTCTAACTAAGCACCTATCGTAAGTCCTAAATTATCGAAGGATATAGATAAATAAATGAGTACTGTCACCATTCAAGCCTGCTGCAATCTCCGTTCTAATTTTTGTAACTCAAATAAGAAAAAACAAGAACTCGGTACCGAAGCTCAGTTGGCATCCACGCCATCATCCAACATTAAGTGCTAGTATGTAAATAACTTCGCTGAGTGTCAATTGCGACTGCGGTTTTTTGGGCGAGTTCATGCTTGATCATAACACATACGTATACGTTCTGCATGTCGAAAGAGTTATAGGGCAGTAAAAAAGAGACGGAAAAAGCTGCTCCGAGCTAGCGCGGGAGACATTGGAAGGCAAACAGCTTGCCAGATTCGGGTCCACAATGTGGAAGTGTGGCATCTGTCACTTTGACTAATAAAGAACTCGCGTTCTTGTCTCGCGCAATTACTATCGCACATGATGTAGGCAGTTATTTTGGCTTGTGTTTTTATTGTTATGTATTTGTCACGTCACCCTTATAATATGTCGTAAAGCTTTCAGCTCTTAGTCCGTGCATCATTTGCCATATCTGGCATCTCTTCTGTCGATATTTTTTCAGGCGCTAAAACTATTTCGACAGGAACCAGCAACACACCCAAAGAATCGCGCTCCTAAGGATTACGTAATGAATCTCAGCTGGCGCCCGCGCCGTCATCCAACTTTAAGGGTTAACTTGCAAACAACCTCACTAAATCAATAATATGACCCTTGATAGCGTGAAGGCGTGGTTCGAGAAGCTCTCGAAGGAAAGGACAAGTGAAGCGAACTGAGTGCCACGCACACCGCAGGCTCACACCCCCACGCGTCGCTTTCTCTTATTTAAAAAAATAGGCAGATCCCAAGTACCATGGGAATCGATGTTATGCGAAGCATCCGGAGATAAACTGAGCGAAACGTTATGACGTTACTGAGCGAAACGTTATGAAATGACGCTAAAGATATCTACAAATGTTGCACGCACAGGCATGTTAAACAGGCCCATATGTTTCATATAACCAGTTGCTTACAGTTGTGTAACGATGCCAACAGAAACATGGGTAATGCCAGCACCAGAAGCCGTAAGCTGATATGTAGAGCTTGTACTTGCAAGGATGGTAGCCCTGGATAGTGCTACGCAAACCAACTACCGTGGATGGCGCTTAAGTATTCAATTGACGTTAACCCGACATGACTCCTTCGTCATGGGAGTATGTATGTAATGTTTATAAAATTGGATAGCCAGCACTGCAGCCACAATATACGTTTCACCAACATTACGCCTGCATAGGGTGTTCTTCCAAAGCAGTTTCGACACCTGATGTGGCTCTGTGGTAGAATGCTTGATTTCCACGCAGAATGCTTGCGTTCGATTCCTTCTGGTACTCTGATTTCTATTCTTTGTATTCCTGGCGTCAACCGACGTCAGTTTCTCTTAACGCTCTCGCATTTACATTACCAATGCCTTGTCTCGCCGTTCCTGGGTAGATGTAAATTGCCAAAGTCCAGCGGTGCATACCCGCATTCCGCGGCCCGTGGTATACGGGTATGAGCCACACGTGTCTGGAGAAATGAGTTTGACGACGTACGCGACGGGATTTGCACGTTATCATGTCGCGACCAGCCAGACATAATCGTCAATACCTCTTACCCTCCCATACAAATTTTGGTCTACCCCAAGTTAAGGAGGCGATCACGAGAGCACCCAGACGTAGGCGGCTAGATAGATAGATAGATAGATAGATAGATAGATAGATAGATAGATAGATAGATAGATAGATAGATAGATAGATAGATAGATAGATAGATAGATAGATAGATAGATAGATAGATAGATAGACAAGAAACTTGTCTAACGAGGAACGAAAAATAATGCGAAAAAAATTCTCTTTTTTGTCCCATATTACAAAGTTTTTTTTTAGATCAAGTTGAGAGGAATAGCTGACGAGCACACGTTTGTAACACGAAGCCACACGGAGTTGGCCTCGAGTTCGATCCCTGCGTGTGGTGAATTCTCCAACTAGAAGTTTTCCTATTTGCGAAAGAAATCACGTAGTACACAGCATCTTTACAATCCATCAAATTTCCAAATCTACTCTTGCTTTACAATGATAGCCGAGCAATAACTACTAACGCGTAATTTTTTGGAGGCAGTGCGATCAAGTAAAATATCAAGAGTAAGCGAGTTTTTATGAAAACCTGGCAGCGCAAACAAACGGGACACACACAAAAGCGGGACACAAACAAGCGCAGTTTTTGGTAGATGAAGTTGTATTTACCCATCAAGTTTTAGGTAACCGATTTTCATGCTTCCTTTCATCTGAAAGTTATTCTCCGTGGGCCGCTATGACGAAAACTCAGACTCCTCGAGCGTTCACGCCGGCAGAACACTGGAGTATAAGGCTTTCTTTAGAACTGCTCTTCGTATGAATCCGCTGTCGTTCAATACGACCTGTATGATTCCAAACAATGTTCTCGACAGACAGCAGTTCTCAGTTTCATGCGGGTTCAATTGACTTCCTACATTCCGGCTCGAAATGTTCCTGTAGTGTCCTAAAACCTCGTGCTCAACTTAAACGAAAGCGAGCCATCTTCTTTCAAGCAATACAAGGTGCTTGAATGCGCTTGCCTGAACATTCTTAACCAAGAGAGCCCTTTTATCAGGCGAACAAGACGGTTTAAGGTACTTCACCGGGGTTTAGACGCACTTAGACTGATTCTACCATTTGGCTACAGACACTCAACGCAGAAACCGTCTAAGAATGTCTGGAAGAGCGAAGTTACCTACATCGCCATAGAAGCAAGCAATCGCGAGCGCCCCGTGCCTTGATGGGGCAACTTCTGTGCCACCTGAAACGAGCAACACGGTCAAGTTCCGAAGCCGGGATTGTGAGTGAGCAACAAATAAGGAAATACTCGGAGCCCATTCCTCAATGAGGAAAATGAAAGTCGGTGGCGCTGTAACATTGTTGCGTCTGGTATAGTGAATATTGCTATAGTGAATTTACATAGTATCCATTACTGACTCTTTCAAGACAATAAGGGGACATCGAGGTCTTTTGCTTAGCGCATAACGTGTATTTTGTCATCAACGGTGGTCTCAAAATTAAATCATGTAGCACATAACGAACCCCGTTGTTTCGAAATAACTTAAATGGCATGATGTGCGTTCCTGTGGTAGTTGTCTCGGCATTAAGGAAAAAACCTGTTCAGGCCATTCTGCTATTTCGGCGAAATCACACATCTTCATGTTTATTTTTCACGGAATGTGGAAGTGGACGTAATTGTTATGAAATCTTTCTGTTAAGCGTTCTGCTTTTTATTCTTTTAAGTTTAAACATAGCGTCGGAGAAGAAGAGTAGCCAACACAGCCCACACTCATAACCCATTCAATAAAAATAACATGAAAATATGCCAGTCATGTTGCAATTCATAAGGCCTGCCAACGGTAACACAGTATTAAGTTCTCGATTTCTTTAAATGTCTTTCATGCGTCAACGGAATTACATCTGTGCATACGGCCAAGGTAATTTGAAATTAGTGCATTTCACTAAATCCTAGCTACCGTAAAAATATAGAGTGAATGAAGTCCGCCAAGCAGTCCTTTTAAACAAACCAGCACAGGTGTTCCCATTGAGCGATAAAAATATGTATATATACGAGGGAACACCATCGCTTCCATTTCGGTCTTTCTGTTCAAATCCACGATTGAATAACACTAAGTCACTGCCAATTACTGCTAGCGCTTAACTGCAGCCCAAATAAAAGCACCCCATAAAGTTGCGCAGAATAGAAGATGCGAGAGACAATGAAGGCCTTTTACCGTCCTAGAGAAGTGCGGAGAATTGGTATCTTTTTTTTTAGAGTCACGCACCGACTTTGTCTCTTTTGCAGTGTTCACCATTGAGAGCACAATGTCAGCGTTCCTTCTTACTTTTTTTTAGCTTCAGAGTTGTTCAAGCTTGTCTACAACGGTGAATGTCTCAAAGAGTCCAACTCGTGAAACTATTCCCATTCGCATGCGCGAGTGCGTTCTTCAAGTGGAAGTAAATAACAAAGATACAAATAAAGGAATGCAGTCCGAAAAGCGTTACGAAAACGCCACAGGCTGGAGAACGTATGCACTTCAGCGTATTTGAGCCCACTCGACGAAATATTCCTCTCGTCCTACCCCTCTCCGCTGTCTCCACCTGAGTACCGTGTTCTGCAACGTTAAAGCAGCAGTCCGAGTTTTTTCTGAAGAGATTTGAGAGTGGAAACTTGGCACAGATGGAAAGAAATGCACTATAACTGAACTAAATGATACAAACATAACCTGACTTGTCATGTTCAATCTCCGACAGAATGAATGAACAAATAATTACCTAATTGTCTAATGTCAGGTTGCTTTGAAAGACAATTAAGAGTGAAAATTCGGGAAAAGAAAAGAAAGCACTGAGAGTCACACTCGCTGGAATTTCAAATAATGAGAGCAACAGTGTAACGACATAGGAAAAGGCAAGGAATTGAAACAGCGGACAAAGACTCATCTGTTGCGTTGGTTGCTCTTCTTTATTTGTGCTGTTTACGCGCTTTTAGATTATGACTTGTATCATAAACTTGCCCAAAAAAAGAAAGGACCCGGACACCAGTCAAAATTATTTTAAAAAAGCAAATGCATTAACAGTGCGGCTCCCTCAAGGGAACCATGTTCTGAATGCGTTAATACAGTTCCTTATTTAAATCATTTTTGCCGGTGTCCGGATCCCTTTTACTATGTTTCCTCCCGGCCAGACAAGCTTCCTTCATACGCTCGCCTTTAACTTGCCCAAAGATTTGCTCTTGTTCATCGGTATATTCAAAATATCTATATTATTTCTCTGTCAAAATTTATCAATCAATTGCTCCAATTAAGAGGTTCAGCGTGTGGTACCGTACGAAGACCTAACTCATGATGGCCGAGAAATCGTCCACGACCCTCGCATGAGGCCGCATTACGTCGCAACCATTATAACAGTGCCTCATGTCACTAGCCTGGCTCAGGCGATCAGTGTAGCGACGAAGAAGAAAGAAGTGGGCAGGCGAGCAAGCAAGCAAGCAAGCAAGCAAGCAAGACTGTTTTAGATGTGAAGCATCTTATGGCGAAGCTTAATCCGGTGGTGGTGGTGGTGGTGGTGGTGGTGGTGGTGGTGTGCCGCGTGCCCACCCTTACTGCGCATGCGCAAACAGTTAAAAAAATAAAAATAAAAAACCTCCTCTCCCCCTCTCTCCTCTAGGCATCCCTCCCCGCGGCAACCACACCCACACTGCGCATGCGCCTCCCTTCCTCTCTCCCCTCTTACACTCCCCCCTCTCTCCATCCCTGCCCGCGGCGTCTAACTCCCCCTGCGCATGCGCGTTCCCCCTCTCTCTCCTCTCCTACGCTCCCCCCTCTCTCCTCTACGCATCCCTGCCCACGGCGTTCACACTCCCACTGCGCATGCGTGTCACCCCCTCTCTCTCCTCTCCTACGCTCCTCCCTCTCTCGCCTCGCGACGCCGACGCAGGCAGCGTCTGCTAGCGAGTTTCTTGGCTTGAAAAAACCGACTGCTCGCGCTGCACAACCGTTCACTGGCCATCCCGTATATATAGCAATGGATCTTGACCTCCAATGTGGTGCCGGTGGGAGATTTCTCCTGTGCGTTGTTGAACAATAAAAATTCGCAGCGTGCGCGTTAACTAAAAGCGGAGTGCGGGTCTCTGTGTCCAGTCGGAGTCTTCTGTCTCTCATTGCCCATTAGCAGCGATTGGCATGTTCTAGTAGGAAAAACTGCTCCATCACTGCCTGCTTTGCGCCTCCCCAGTTTTCTCTCCTGCGCAACGCTGCGATGAGCGCCAGCGTCAACGCCGCCGCCAGTGTAAGCGTTAGCGCCCGCTGCTTCACATCTACACATGGTTCCCTTTAGCGGGAGATGGTGTAATTTTTAAATGCCACAGATCTTAAAGATGACGCATGCGGTGGTCTTCATTTGTTTGCTGTTTAACGAAAATCTTTCTTTTAGGGTTAGCGTTCTCGTGTCAATGTACCAACTCATAAAATGAATGAAAGAAACACATTTGCAGTATGGCTTGGCCTTAGAGAAATGAGAACACAGCGAAAACAAAATTAGTCTGCCAAGTAATGTTATAGGGTGCAAAAATAGCTTTAAGTAGGTTCAAAGAGTATATAGATAGTCAGATAAAAGACGATAAGATGAAGAAATTATAAAAAAAATGTCAGGTCTTTCATCCGGAGCACGAAGGACTTTACGAAAAGTACATGTTTACCCAGAGGATGGAACGTGGTTTTGCCGACTGCACCGATGCTTCGGGTTGACTGTGCCCGATGATATCTGTTGTAATATTCTTCGGGATGTGTAGCTTCGTAAAGGAAACACCAAGTGAACATGCCTCGGGCCTAAAAACACGAGCCAGCGGATTCGGAGAGTTTGGAGGTTTAGCGACCATTTGCACGACGCAAACATATTCACCTAGGACTGAATGAGGTATGATGAGTTGCTGAAGTGAGGTTTCTCAATTAAAAAGTAAAAAAAAGAGAGAAATACGAGTTAACGAATTTGCAAAATATAACTGTGCTAACAAGATTGAAAATAAATTAACGAATGCATGGCTGTTTCATTCAAGACGGACATGTCAATGTCCTGGACATCTAAATTTTCACCAAATAAATGTCGTGGACGTGAATACACAAGACGTTGTTTTTCCATGGCGAGCTGATTGTTGAGCTTCATGGTGAATAATTGTCGATCATAGTGGCGTTACTGTTAAAAGACCGGAATGTGACAAACAGAGCGCCGATTATTTATATATATTATTTATATCTTATTTGTCAAGCGCTATAACTACGTTAGACATCTAAGAAAAGAGTAGCCGACGCAATGTCAGTTTCAACAACTCATTCGGCAACAGTAAAATAAACAAGTTATTGTTTCGCCACAAAAGCCACGCAGCGAATGTTAGAGCGACAAACTGGAGCGTTGTACAAAGTAATTCTACAAGGCAACTCGTGCAACATCCCGTAGGGCATAATTTCGAAACGCTGGCCTTAGGGACTACCGTCGCTCCAGGGACAGAAGTAGTTTTCGTCCTGTCTCCCACCCCTAGGCGAAGCAGATGGTGAAAGCACAACACGTACAAGCTGCAAGCCGTCTGTGGATCGTAGCGGAATAGCGCACGCGACAACACCTCTTTGATCAATGTTCGCAGTTTCTGCCCGAGCAACGTAGCCAGCCCACAGACGCCCACTCATGGTCCTTCGCACGACAAAATCGGCCGCAACTGTTAATCATTGCTTGTACCGCACCCGCCTGCAGACTTTGCAAGCTTTCGCTCACACACAGACCATACGGCACGAGGAGCAATGTCATCGATTTTAACTTTATACTGAACATGACGGCGATGGTTACGAAAAAAATGCGCCTCCAATGCACATATAATTGCTATCGCTATAGTAGTGTCGATCTGTAGACCAGCTTGAAGTTCACATTTTTTTTATCAGTGTCAATGTCTCTCTGAGAGAGAAAAGGCTATATAAAGCGGGCTAACGAAGCACCCGGTTCTCTAACCTAAATTTAGTGAGGAGATAGACTACGGGACTAGAATCACTAAAAATGAATGAACGAGAGAGCTGGATAAAAAAACAATTAAACAATTACACCATCTCCCACTAAAGGGAACCATGAGGGGATGCAGCAATGGGGAGGGGGGGGGTATACCAAGTTTCCATTTACGTTCACTCGGCCGTCAAAGCCAAGCGTCGGCGTAAAGCTACCGCTTCCGCTACCGAGAGAGACAACGCGAGTCTGCGGCGAGGGCAGTGAGGCTTTCGAGACAACTGCAGTGACCGGGAACCGACGGAGTGACCACACGATTCAAGCGAGACTTCCTCGCCCAAGCGCATGGGGGGAGGGAGAGGAGGGAGTGGGTTTACAGGCTGCAGCGCGGGGGGGAGAAGAGAAGAGATGGCGACCGAACGCCCGCGTAAAGGAGGAGAGTGTGCGGCTGTAGCGCGGGGGAGGAGGAGAAAAGGCACATGAGAACTGCTGGTTCTCCTGTGCCTTCTCATGCACATGCACAGGAGAACTGCTGCACAGGAAACACATGCACAGGAGAACTGCTGGTTGGAGCACAGGATGGCACCGGCGGCAACTCTGCTACCAAGGATTTACCGCACTACGGTTTGAACTGATAAGTGTTGGAGAAATAAAGTCGGACAGAGGCGGCATGGTATTTGCTCAAGGACTGGAGCAGAGAGAATTCAGGAGCAAATCCCCAAGTCGAATGGATGGAGTAGAATGCGTATGTGAAGCGCTGTATATCGGGCCGCCCGTAATAACTACGCATTTCTCTCCTCATTCCATTCGGACATGGAAAGCGTCGCATGTAGACCGCATAACAGCACCGCCTGCTCTCATTCCCCACATTCCAGTAGGTTTTCCTGACATGCCCATAAAACGAAAGCAGCCATTTCCCTATTCTGCAGTCTGCCTCTCGTGTTGAGGGAATTGTGTACGCTATCTGGATGTGACCTCCTTTTGCCTCACCCGAGTCTGGAAACCCGAGAAAGAATGCCGCACCGTCTACGGTATGAAAATCTGGAGAGCAAACAAAGGCTATTGTAAATACGGCTTATTGATAAAGGTATGCATAGGTACGGGTTCTTTCCAGAGCGTTTTATGGAGTTAGATTTAACTGCTCGTAGATATGCTTTAAATATGTTACCGGGTAAACACAAGGCAAGAAATTGCACATTCTTGTGGAATGGAAATGAATTCCCTTCTGTTCCGTTCAGAAAGCCTGAGAAAAAGACGTCTTTTTCTCGTCCTACACGTCTTTTTCTCAGGCTTTCTGAAGGTTCGGGTGAACACCGGGCACATCTGCTCCATTGAACAACAAAACCGCGAACCATTAGAATGGAAGCTCTCTTGACGTGCACCACCGTTACAAAGCAATAAAGAAAGGTAAGGAAAGCTTTACAAAAGAGGATTTAATTGAATACGACGTTTGAAGAAACCTGCCACCGATTACATCAAAGGAGGAAGCACAGAAATTGGCAGGGTTATTGTATTACATGATCACATGAGAAAATTATCCTCTTGCCAACACGTCACTATATGACGTCATGGTGCCACAGGTCGCCTGTAAGCAGACGATATCTGCATATGCGCTTCTGGTGTTTTACGGCCACAACTTCGTGCAAGAATGCAACATGCAGCGTTGGTCTCCTCTAAATATTTACGTTCGCGAGGTCTAAAATTGGTGAGTGCAAGTTGTTCGGCCCTTGCATATGCACACAAAGAAATTGCACCGTTACCAGATTACGATTGATGGCGCTTCCGTACTAAACGTAACGCATCACCCATTCCTAAGAGTGATGATTGACCGAAACTTGTCCTGGTCGAAGCGCGTGTCGATGCTTAGGTCCAAACTAACCAGCTTTATAGGCACGAAATGGGGCCCATCAGAAAGGTCATTGCTTCAGCTCTATGATGCAGTTTTCGTACGCTACCTGCAATACATTATGACCAGTCTTCCCCCGTCCAGCCTGCGCACATATCAAAGCTTGGAAGCTGAGGCATTGAGAAGTTGTCTTGGGCTGCCGCGCTGTACTTCAACGATGGGAGTTACTGCGGAAGCATACATAGCTCCCATACATAATCTTCCTTGAGAAACTTTAAGGGTATATCTCGGACTGTTGACCCGTCATGATCGTCATCCAATATCCACGATCCCCACCCCCCGACGCGGCAGCACTTTTGTAGAAACAACCTCACGCCATGACAGCATCATTCCCTGAGGCTTCGCCCCGGTGAAACTTGCGGAGGTACGAGCATGGACTTAATAAAGACCTGATGTGCGCCCATGCATTCCCGCAGTGGGTAAAGATCACGTATACCTCCACGTGGTCTAAAACAATTACCGTTGACATATATATCTGCGGAATATGCCTCTTCTCTTCATGTCTTTACTGATCGGTCGGGTTACCCACTGCTTCAACAGCGGCGTTCGACACATCAACTTTGGAAGACCAGCAAACGCTTCCTTCTAGACCAGCGAACAACACTGACGGCGGCATAGATTAATGATATCTGGGGTTTTACGTCCCAAAACCGCGATATGATTATGAGAGACGCCGTAGTGGAGGGCTGCGGAAATTTAGACCATTTGGTGTTCTTTAACGTGCACTGACATCGCACAGTACACGGGCCTCTACCATTTCGCCTCCATCGAAATGCGACCGCCGCGGCCAGGATCGGCGGTATAGATTGGCCATTCGCAAAGGCAATTTGTTATATATTGACGCAGCCTCCTCGCAAGTGGACTATATTTTGTGACTCTAAACCACCGCTTTAAGTATTGGATTTGGCGCTTAAACGATGGCCATATAATCTTCTTCATGAAGAAGTGGCTGAATCACCCGATGTATCCCTGAAAACCGGCCATCGTATAAGGTATCAGTGGAATCCATTGCATTGCGCCCTACATGGAAACGAGCAAGCCGATGCGGAGGCAAAGATGGTTCACAATAACGCCACATTATGGTCCATTGCATCTTCACGACCGGATACTGACACCATTCTGTATACGGTCTTCTGAGAATGTACTGCAGTATATCGGTCTTTACCAAGTCATCGCCACCGCCGTTTTCATGAACTCAACCCAGATATACACGTTAGAATACCGCGAGTCATGAAAAGAGAGAGAGAGAGATAAAGAGAAGAGGAAGGCAGGGAGGTTAACCAGAAGGTAGTATCTGGTATGCTACCCTGCACTGGGGTTGGGGAATAGGGAATTGGGGAATGGTCATGAAAAGGTGCAGTAGAAGCTTACTGCACAGAATACGAATAGGTGTGGCGTTCACTCGTTGTTACCTACAACTAATCGGCCATGCAGACAGTTCGAATTGCGAGGCATGTGGCACTCCTGAGCCTACTGAACACATCGTGTTTGTCTTCCCGCAATATATCCCGAAACCAAAGTAGATGACCACCGTCCTGTTGAAATCTACGAAGCAACAAGTCTCAAAAAGGTTCTTTTGGGACGACCAACTCTTCATCAGCGCGATATTCTTAAAGCGTTGAACAAGTTGTTACGAGAGCCAGCACTCGACAAGAAACTGTAAATTGTTTTTGAACATTCAAGACATGGCTTCGTCGCCACGTTCGTACTCATCATCATCAACACTTTCTCTCTCTTTTCTTTACCACCCCTTCCCGTTTTCTAAAGATGAGTAGACGGCCAGAAAATTAAGGCCGACCTCTGAGCTTTTCTGCCCCAATAAACCTTTCTCTCTCTCTTGTGGGTATCATAAATGGGGTATGTGGCACAGATATTTGGTAGATCCCACTACTCACTACTGATCCCCTAAAAATGAAGGCAACAGTTAGCCCTCAAAAACGCCTATGTACCACTGAAATATGTGCGTCCCTTCAGAAAACTATCATCGTCATAAATGTGTACGTGCCACAGAAATTGCGTAAGTCCCTCTACATACAACTCCTACTAAGAAGGAAGAAGGCAACAGTTTGCCGAACAAGTGACGAGCGCGTTACCATAGTCACACGAGTGTCAGGTGATACTTCGTGGTCATAAAAGATGGTGGCTATACAACCATCTCAGAGCTTAACAAAGAGAGTTTAATAAAGTACAGCGATACAGCATGTACCAAAGACTTGCAAACCATAGAAATGCGCTAGCCTGACGAAGGGAACGCCACCAGCTTCATGGTTTCATCTATGTACGCCAGGCGGAACTGGTTGAATTTTTTGCTTTAAAAAATTTTGTTTTTGCCGAGCACCACTATGGGGCGTCCAATGGGCCAGCGACATGACAGGGAGGTCTAGGCCTACTTGTCCCGAGGATAGAGCCCGCTACGCGCGAGTTAACGCCCCGATAGACCTTAATAAAGTGTTTTCATTCCATTCCACCGAAATAAACCTGTTCTGAATCAGGAGTCGATCTTTTCTTAAATATTTGTTTCGTCGATTTACTTTAGTACTTTAGTACCATTTTGCTTACGTACTATCATGAGTAATATGAGCTGTAACACCGAATGCATGCGAAGTTCACAGAAAACTCATGCAGTTGCCAACTGCGTTTAGTCGATCTGACCTTTAATCTGTAAATTCAGTTTCCGTCTAACATTGCTGACGACTATCAGCGGCATGGGATAGATATACCGCGTTTACAATACACTTCAAGTAGTGCTACCATTTACAATCCTTAGGGGCTGCGCGTGCTACGTCGTTTTGAAAATTGAGTGCTCGAGCTGCAAATCAAAAAAAGACTGCGAACAGCCGAGACGCACAATGTGGTGAGACACTGTTGTACTAAAGATTAAAAGAAGGAAATAAAACCACAATTGTTGAGGACAAATTGGTTGACAGAGAAAAAAAAAGACAGGCAATATCTGCAACTGACGAGCTGCTTTTGGTTTTCCTTTGGCTTGACAGAAATGTGAAACTGGTTTTTATCAGGTGACCCGCCACGGTGAGACCTACTGGTTACTGTGTTCGACTGCTGACCCGCAGGTCGCGGCAGTGAATCCCGGCTGCTGCGGCCGCATTCTCGATGGAGGCGAAAATGCTTAAGGCCCGTGTGCTTAGACTTAGGTGCACCTTAAGGAACCCCAGGTGGTCTAAATTTCCGGATCCCTTCACTACGGCGTCTTACATAATCATGTCGTGGTATGGGACGTTAAATCCCGACAATTATTATTATTAGTTAGATCTGGTTCAACAAAACAAACACTTCTATCGGTATACAATTTCAGCTTTGATCAGATGTCTTATGATAAGCGAAGGCAGCAGATAAAAGAAAAACACAGACACGGCAGAGGTTTGATTAATTCATTCAAACTGCAGTATTCACTGAATGAAAACTGGAAAAAATGTACCAATTTGAGATGTGATATTTCGACCAGAATGACCGGGTCTGATGGTTGTTAAAACCGTCATTCATTTTTAGGAAAGTCAGTTATTCATTGTTAGAAAACAGCTAACAGCGTTGATACGGAGATAAAAACTTTTTCTCAACATAAACCTGCCGCATAATTTTTTAACAACTTCAACAGCCTCTTCGTGCGATGAGCGCTGCAATTATTTTCCATTCAAAGCATTATCTGAGGATATATTACAACTCAATATAACCAGCTTTTACATGTAGAATGAGCATCGGAAGTTTATGGAGCATGAGACACTGGACGAATCGGAATATTCCCGTCGCTACTGCAGGTAACCTTAAATTTAGATTGCCGATATCTTCAAAAATGCGCTAACAACAGGCACTGTTGTTAGCGCATTTTACATTGGGAAATACATTTGTACCCTGCGAACCGCACAGTGCGGTTCGCAGGAGTACATTGGGAAATACCAAATGGCTAGAAAATTCAAAATGTTCTCGGAGCTAGTACTCTAAATCTTTGACGTCGACTGCACGAAGGGGCTTCTACAACCTCATGCCACCGCCAAGCAGCTATACTATGCGCAGTTAAATGTGTGGGTCGGCGTAGTTTGGATAACATGCACTGAGTTGCGACTAGTTGTGATGAGCGTGTGACCGTGCCGCGTTTCATAGGAGGGTGCCACGGCGGAGCAATTTTCGGCAAACATTGCAAGGCTAAATTGACCTGCAAAAAAGCAACACATGTCTACGCTTTCTGGCATTATCGAACATACAGACAGGCAAAAGCATTGCCCTGTCTGCTCCATCAGTGTCTTGTTCCGCCCGCGGATGAATCAATGCCTCTCCTGAATCTGAGTGGTCAGCTTCCGCCCTGGAGCGGCAACGAATATTGGCGCACCGTGGCTGAAAGATGAGTCAGATGGGAACAGGATGGTCTCTTCCGGGGCCAAGATCGGTTTTCAAGCTTCGTTTCCGGCTCGTATTTTTCTATTTATAGATCAATCATTGACCTCGCAGGCTTCGACTTCTTTCATCTCCTGCAGTATTCTTGTTATCTCTTCTGTTTGGGCGTGCAATTTCTTTTCTGATAACAGTGATCCGAGTATAACGTAGATCAAAGAAAGGTCGTCAATCCGCTTTCCCAGACGCTTCCATTCTTTCTTGCCCCCCTCGGTTCACCTTACCAGGATTTCTAACGTGCGCAGGTGATATGTACTTTC
The DNA here is from genome assembly GCA_030522465.1 of Rhipicephalus appendiculatus. NCBI lineage: Eukaryota > Metazoa > Arthropoda > Arachnida > Ixodida > Ixodidae > Rhipicephalus > Rhipicephalus appendiculatus. Next base: position 54,986 of record JALIZH010007369.1, read on the forward strand.
GCTGATGGGAATCCCATGGAAACGGAATATGTTTTAGGATATCCCAACAGCATCCACAAAAGCAAGGGGACTTTGCAGGTTTCTGTTATTTCTCACTCTCTTGACCAATGCTTTTCACGACATAAATACAAGGAAATATTCAGGAGTTTTAGCCCTATTGCAAAAATGAGGCAAGTGACGCACGTGTGCCCGACGTAATACATTTATGTATTTCTATTGTATAACGCAGTGCTCCCTTCCCGACTGTTTCCTTTCACCAATGTCGGGAATCCGGACTTCATATACGTGCTTAGCACTGCCACATGTCGGTTGCTACTGGTAACAATGACGGTCAGGTGTTCATAACCAGGCAACAATTTAATGTGGCAACGTGATTGACAGGTCAGCCTTGTTAAAGTATTAAATCGTCAAATTAGATTAGATTAGCCAAACGTGATGTTTTAGGCAGTAACGACTAACCTTTAACTCATAATATCCATAGTATAGACCGGTCAGCAAAACTCGGGACTTATCCAATTTTTGTGGCGTATAACCGTGTATGATGGAACCGTGATGACATGACACACCGACAAGCAGAGACCCTAAGGTGATTCGCCTTCAAAATAAGCATCGAATTTCGATCTATCCAAACCATTTTGCATTTAGATTCCGTAGCACCGAAAGCTGAAAGCGATTAGGCCTAGTGTTTGATCATCTGCTTCTCCGGAAATAATAATCTCCTGCAGGAGTGCCGTTGATATGAAAGGAAATCAGCGACTCGGAAAATGTGGACGCATTAATTCATTCACCGGTAACAAAATTTAAGATTCACCATTCTAGTAGTCTACCACCACCCCTCAAGAGGAAGGTATATAACAGCTACATCTTACCAGTAGTTACCTACAGAATGAAACCTGGAGGCTTACAAAGAGTGTTCAACTTATATTGAGGACGACACAGCAAACTATGGGAAAGAAAATGATAGGTGTAACCTTAAGAGACAGGAAGAGAGCAGAGCGGGGCGGGGGAAAAATGGGGGTTTATTAAGGATATCATAGTTGAAATCAAGAACAAGAAACGGGCATGGACCGGGCACGTAGCGCGTAGCAGGATAACCGCTGGTCATTAAGGGTAACTGAATGGATTGCAAGACAAGCCTAAGCGCGTGAGAGGGAGAGAAAATTAGGTGGGCAGATGAGATTAAGAACTTCGCAGGTAAAACGTGGCAGCAGAAAGCACAGGATTGGTTGCTAAGCGGAACATGGGAGATGCCTTTGCGCTGCAGTGAGCGTAGTCAGGCTGATGATGATCATGATGATGATGATGATGATTCTGCCGACCAGTTTTGCAAGCACTTGGGTATCGAAAAACTGCAACATCATGCATGTCCGCGAATACGAGGTGATTGTGGCGGCAATCCGCTATTGTAAGGTTGTCTAGAGTGTCCAAAAAGAAATAGCACAACACAGTGCATCAAAAGCATCGAAATTGTTTACGAAATATAGCACACTGATTATAACGTAGATACAATGTAATTGTATTTCGACACACACACGCAAGCAGATTTTCTACCTTAATACATACATGCATACATACACACACACACACACACACACACACACACACACACACACACACACACACACACACACACACACACACACACACACACATACATACATACATACATACATACATACATACATACATACATACATACATACATACATACATACATACATACATACATACATACATACATACATACAGAACGAACCGTCATAATTTCGTTTTTTAAGGGCTTGGAGAGAGAAAATAAGTTTCTTTATTTGGGTATTACTTAATCATCGTTTGAGGGGCGGTTTCAATTTACAAAATATTTAGGCCTTGATGTCGAAAAAGAACGACAGAATGTGGGCTTCAGTGACAAAAAAAAGCTGTCTCGGGGGATCACTTTGGTTGCGCCGTGGCCAAAAATTCCGAAACGAGATGAGCCACCAGCATGCCGAAGCAGATCCTGCGGCACGGTATCGATTACGACGCTCAGCGGTCGATGAGAAATGCTTGCGAATCTCGTACCATCCGAGGCTATATCATCGGATATTCTCTGTTGGCTAGTGCACCGCAAGCGTGTTCCCGGGAAGGCGGTTTGTCCGACGCCATTTACGTCGGTTACAGTTACCGTACTCGTAGCACAAGGCGCATGCAGTGTTAGGTCGATTTCGCAAACTCGAAGTTTGTGCGCCCCCAAGATTCAACGCGGCTATTTGTTTCTTAGCGTCCTATCACCGGGTCACAGCAAGCATACCAGCCAACAACGACGTCTCATGGGAAATTGCAATTACGCGAGTTGCACCACATACTTACAAACGATAAACTTTATAGGAATCCTTATAGAAAAGGCAGGAAGAGGCGAAAAGACCTCCCTAGAACTAAATCAGCGCAAATGTTATTGGCCCAAGGATCCATTCTCGCCGTTGATCGCTGATGATGGCGCACTCCGGTGTATTGCTTACGCGCACAGGTGCCCAAGGGGTTTTTGCAGGGGGCAAAGTTTAATGGCACCAAATATTTGCTTATATGGTAATTTCAATTAATTACTGAAACAAGCTCCAAACAACATCTTACGTCTTTACCTTTTGCAATGTATGACAAAGCGCATCGTACTTATGTTGCTCGAATTTGGTACACTTGCAGACGGTCCATCATTATTCGCTTCCTGAAGGTGACGTAACAAGGAAAACAATTCTTCGTCGCCCAATCTCAGTTCCCTTTTTTTTCTTACCGAAAGTCGGCAAACCGCTACGAAAGCCTCTCAACACCCCCAGCTAGTCGTGTACGGCCTACATGGCGCCGAGGCGAGCCTAGCTTACTTTGTGTGACAACCAGGCTCTCCATGCAAAAATGAACTCAGGTCGGGTGTCCACGCATCGGCGTCGCGTAGAGCGAGCCCGACAGCGCTGGTCAGCGATTCCTACCGGGCTCTTTTTGTTCGTTTCGCACGCATTCTCTGCTCATACTACGCTCCCTCTTTATCCGCGCCACAGCAGCAGCGGATTACAGCGTGTACACGCGCATCGCAAGTAAACAAGGAAAGGTACGGAGGGAAAGAAAAGAACGAGTACTAGCACATTTTCGTGGTGTGATAAGAACGAAAAAAAAGGGGGGAAATGTCGAGCCCCCTCCCGCCTCTCCGTAGTGCGGTAAGGCACAAAAGGCGGCGCTGCTTATGGGGTGCGCGTAGAGAGGCGTCGGAGTGCAAAGCCGAGGACGCTTTTGCATGCGGAGCAGCGTCGCGTGTTGTTGCTTCTCTTGCCCTCCGGTGATATAGGGAATGGCTTGTGAGGGACGGGATTCTTTGTTAAGCGCTATAACTGTGCTTCCTCCTGCGTTTTTTTTTTATTTTGCGCTGTCTTAGCTTTTGTAACTATGTGCCAACGCGCCCAAGCATCCGTTTTAGCGAAGTGCTTTCGCTGGAACTGCACAATGGCGGCTTTTTCACCCCCAAGGGATGTTGACGACAACACGGATGTAAGTAACACAGTACTAAAGATAGCCGCACAAAAGAAGTAAATGTTGAGGTAAGAAATCAGGCAGTTATGAAGGGCGGTAAATGGAAGCTCTTTTAAAAGGTAGATAATTATTGGAAAGGTTAGGAGGGCGTGCGAGATAAGGATGCTTATGGTTACGGATGCGGGAAGCCTTGTCTGTTGTGCAAAAGCCGGGTCATTTTTGCTAAATGGCGGGATTTTCGTGAAGTGTCCGGTTCCATCGCGTTAAAATTTACCAGACATTGGGCCTTCATTCAAGGAAAACGCAGAGTGACTTTTGGCGAATGGGTCACGTGACATGGCCTCTCTTGGTGATGACTGTCAACTAAAACTGCCTTTTTGGTTTTTTTTTTTTCATTTCCTTTCTGGTCCGGGAAATCGCACAGGACTGTTGGGCGCGAAGCCCACCACTGGAAAAAGGTGGCGCCATTCATGGCGTGACGTGTTGGGCAGGATAAGCCGCTGCACCGTCTGCTTCAGGAGCACTGACGCGCACTGAAAACGGAATTCCCAAGTGGCAGCGGTGGTATAATTCTAATGAAACGGGGAGGATTTTTCCGCTTCAGCTGTGCGGTTGACAACGTTTGAAAGCACTGCAAAATGCAGCAGTTGTCTTTGAAGGCGTCTTATCCGGAAGGGCAGTGCTCGGTGACGCAGTGCAGGGTTGAGGCGGTGGAGCCTGGTGTCGGCATCGACCTGTGTCGTGTTGGTAAGTAGCTGTGTGAAGCTTGGATTTTGTACAGTGAAAGTGTCAAAAGCTGTCCGCTACAACACGCGTGCGCAGCAAGCACTTACGCGAGGAAGATTTCGGCTTTGGCGTGGGAATGCGGTATCAGGTGAGTGGCAGAAAGCGCTGGCTGAGACGCTCGCCCGTACACGCTGGCTTTCTAGCGATGCGGCAAGAAGGTCTATATGTTGACCTCCTGAATTTATATCTCAAAATCAGATTGATTAGCTCCCAAATTGAAATTGGCCTGTCTCAGCCTTATTTGTTTTCTACAGAGCCCTATGTATTGTTGTCGTAAATGGAAGAATACAGAGCGCCTTTTGTCTTGTAAGCCTTTTGTTACGTAGCCTTTTGTGTAATAAGCAAAAGTTTAACATTAAGGTGGCTGGAGAACTCGCCAACGAACGCTGCGAATCAAAACTCTAAATTGGGGTCCCTATACAATGCTTTGTCACGCTTTGAAGGTATTTGTTGCAATGACATTTCTCTTTTTCCTTGAAATTCCTAATCATGCGGGTCCTTGTGTACTACTGTTGTATAGAGAACCAGTCCAGTCCAGCAAATGTTGTCATGGGATATTTGTTCGACTTGAAGGAAGGTACTACGGCTGCTCATGTGGGTCTCAGCTCCCACCAATCAATATACTAGATGCAAAAAAAGAAGCAGCGGGAAATTGCTCACCGAGGAGAGCGATAAATGTTTAGTGCGACGCCCATTGAGTAGCAAATGGTAATGAAACGTTCCACGAACCTTAAAAGAAATATGAAATGAATCTTCCTGATGGTGCGCAGAAGTTTCCGTGGGCAACTAGTTTCTTAAAGTTATTAAGAAATTTTCAAAAAACCTGTGATAACCTTCACTGAGCAATGGTTTCACGTGTACGCAAATATAAATGCTCATGTAATTTGCTGCCATGCGGTTTTTCAATTGAAACTTCATTCTGGTATGCCGCATTTCTTTATACAAACAGACCAATGTAACAGTATTTCACATAGTTCGCATTCCGTGATTACCCACCTTTCACGCATCGAGCTTCTTTGTGCATTATCCATCACCACTATCCACGCGAAGTGATAGCTCACGGAAATATTCTGCAAGTAGACAGCACCTGCAAACAATTATGGGCTCTCTTTTTGTCAAAGATTATCATTTGCACTGTAAAAACTGCCCTAATTTCCACATATATATATATATATATATATATATATATATATATATATATATATATATATATATATATATATATATTTATTTATTTATTTATTTATTTATTTATTTATGTGCATGTGTGTTCTGATTGGAGAAGGAGAAGATATACGACCTGGGAGCAATGTAGGTAAGCACCCCACAAGAAATGCAATCAACGCCAGATAACTTCAGAATAATTATTGAGTTTAAAACACTTCCGGTTATCGTTTTATACTATGATATATACGACCTCACATTTTTGAGGCGTTCTCGCATGAGGTCAACGACGGAATCGATCGAGCAAAATGTGATATCATTCGTTCGCGAACAAGATGTCCCGATTTTCACCTAGGCCCTTTAACAATATTAACAGGAGTTGTACATGCCAAAACCATAGTTTAATTATAAGGCGCGCCATAGTGTAGGGCTTTCGAAATTTCGACCATCTTGGTGTTCTTTAACGTGGACTGACACCACACAGTAGGCTGGATTCTAGCGTTTTGTGTCCATCGAAATGCGACCCCCGGGGCTGGGATCGAGCCTGCTCCTTCTAGGAGATTACGCTCTATGTAGTGAGAGACATGAAAGGCATGGAAATTCTTTAGAGAGAGAGCATCGACCGTGTTTACTGTTGCCTTTGTGAAGCGCGATGCGGCAACCAGTGGGAGCACGCCTGTCTGCTTCATTGCAGCTGGCTGTCCTCTTAAACTCTATACGCTGTCTTCTGGCACTCATCAAATATCCATGGCTAGATACGCTGCTTCTCGAGTTCAGTGACACGTTGCCAGAGCGAGGCTGAAAAATTTCGTATTCTACGCACGTACGTCGTAAGGAAAGGAACTGCGTTACAAGAAGCCTGCTTTTCGAGATATTCGGAATATCTCTTGCTTCGTATAACATATATTTTTCAATGCATAGCACGGGTATGGTTTGTTTACATTGTCTTGAGATGTATCTTTTGTTTGCCTTCTTGTTGCCGCAGTGCAACTCAGGATGTGGGGCTTGAGAAGTTGTTTTGAGGCACCTTTTTTTTACGTTTCCCAAATACCTGCAGAGAGAGGGTAGGTGCTTAACAACCAAACTCACGTTCGGGCATGCGAAAAAAAATTGGCCGCGTATCTGCGTGCTTCGCTGCAAATGTCGTCGAAAGACGATAGTCTTGTGCCGACTGCACTGCATGAGCGGCATGAGTACCACAATTTAATAGCTGGGCTAGCCGCTGGGCTCGTTTTTCGGACGTTTTCCGGGCGCGCTTAGACGGACGCCGGCGTTTCTCCGCTGAAATTTGGTCGTCGGTCTTTTCTCTGCGTTCTCTGATCATGTCTTGTAGAGTGGGTCGTATTTCATCAAGCGGCCATATATGTTTTGCCTTGCCTGAGACAGCGCTCTTCTACGATGAATCAGCCGCATCTGGCTGGCATTGATAAAACAGAAGAGGACGCCATCTACAGCGCTACCGGGGAACATCGGCTTGTGTTGAACAATGCTGCTGCCAGGTGGCAGCACCACAGCCAGCCACAGCGTCGAAGTTAAATCACTGGGCGGAGACTTGTTTTTTACACAGCAGCGCCGCGTAATAAACACTAGGATCTTTATAATTACGTATCTATAGATTTTGTTTTAAAGGAACACTGTGAATAGTACTAAGGTATTGATGTTGTGCCTCAGGTATGCGTAATATTTGATTTTTAATTGCCCACGCTCACCCGTATGAACACATGCTTCTTGGTCAAGATTGGAGGTCGTAAGGCAGGGGGGTTAAAGTTTGGCCAGCTAGGTGAATCGTGTGACGTGCCGACAAACAGACAAACAGACAGACAGACAGACCAAAATTTCCCCGTTTAGGTATCCCAAGAAAGACTATCGTCTTTAAAACAGTTGCGAGAAACGGTGTCTCGTTTACTTGCGGTCGTTTTCTGCATACAGCGCTATTAATAAACTACGAGATGTTATATGCATGCGCTTGCTAAATTTTCAAAATCGGGGAAGGGGTTGAAGGGCAAGCATCTGGAGATGGAATGATGGCAGGATGTCGATTGGCGTAGTTTAACAGAATTCTTTCGAGTCTTCAGGTCGCCTTGCGGGTGCTGTTTGTTGCTGAAGTGTACTTAACAGTTGCAGTCGGGGAAAGAAGGCCGTCCAGCACTTCAGGTAGCGAACAAAGAACCTAAGGGTTTGAGACTGACTGTAGGACTACATGCTGTAGATGCTCCCGGCTAAGTGGCGCTTGGGCATGGTCTTGTAGCTTCTTAAGTACCAGTCTATAGGTAGCCTAGTGAGCGACCGTGGTTGCGCGATGATGCTTTCAGATAACTCTAAGGTAAGCCAGACATGACACCTTTCCCCCCCGTTTTTGGTGCAGTGGACAAACCAGTCCTCACACTGAGCGACTTCAGTACCTCTGTGGAGGCCGTCGCTTTCGTTGATGATATCGTCACCATTTTTGAGTGTGGCAAGGTGCTGCTGACTGTGATGGTGCAGTCACTTCTTGTTGAGGCGCCTCTTGGTTGATTCAGCTTTCCTGGGCAGCTTCTTCATCCGGACGGTTAGCGGATTTAAACCGATGTACGCTTCACGAGAAAGCAGCTGATTACGGTGCCTTCGCCATCTGAAAAATCCCTATGATGTAGTGACATCCACGTTGTAGGACACAGGTTCGGTTTCTCTTGCGATGACACCTTAGACCAGACTTGGAGAGCCTCGATGGTTCGGAACGAGAACAGGGCCACCAACGGCAAACGTGTAGACATGACTCGGTCGTCTGGCGATCTGCTTGAATTGTTCTGGCCAAACTCTTCCCTTCACCGCAGGCTAGACCGCATCCAGGTGCGTCTGGAGGTCTCTTCCCAATAACAGTGCTGCCGGCGTGTCCTTTGTCGTTGCATGTAAGCAGGGGCGTAGCCAGAAATTTTTTTTCGGGGGGGGGGGGGGCACCTCCTTGATTTCGGGGAGGGCACGTCCTTGAAATGGTCATTTTTCGCTCTGTATGCCATGGTGAAAAAAATTTCGGGTGGGGCACGTGCCCGGTGTGCCACCCCCTGGCTACGCCACTGCATGTAAGGTATTTCTGTACTGCAAAAGGAACTTTGTAACGTGGTCTCGAGACGCTCGCCTGGTAGCCAGTTTCGTAGGGCTGACTTCAATGACTGCATGAAACGTTCTGCTAGTCCGTTTGTGCTGGGGTGATATGGAGCGCAGGTGACATGCCTTGTTCCGAGATGCTTGAAGAAAGCATGAAATTCATCGATTACAAATTGCGGGCCATTGACTGTTACTATCGTCTCAGTCACACGGAAACGATCAAACAATTTTCTCAAGCACTGAATAGTTTCCTCTGCAGAGGTTCCATTCATAACGAAGACTTCAGACCATTTTCAAAGGGCGTCAAGTGCCACCAAGAACATGTTGTTGCGCATGGGACCAGCAAAGCCCAAGTGAAATCTTCGCCAAGCCAATGTCGGCCACGACCAAGGGTGCGGTGGTGCCGCTCTGGGCCCCTACATTGCTCCTGAGAAGCTTGACAACTTTTGACAAGTTTTTCGAGGTTAGCATCGATTGTTTGCCACCACACTTAACAGCGCGCAAGTTTTTTTTTCTTCTTACAATTCCCGGGTGGCCATCATGCAATTCGTCCAATAAGAGTGCTTGTTGCCACTGAGAAACTACGACACGCATGCCATACAAAAAGCAGCCCTGCTGGATCATTAGTACCGTCCTTCTATGAAAATATGGTTTCCATTGCCCATCTGGCACACATGACGGCCAACCGTTCCGAGTCCACTCCAAGACTTGGCTGAGTGCCGTATCCTTAAGTGCAGCACGTGCAATGTCTACTCTTGGGACTCAAAGCGCCGGACGTAGAACAGCTCAGTATCTTCTGCCGACCATTCTTGCTGTGCTTCAAATGGCAATCTTCAAAGACAGCCTGCCTCAGCCTTATCGCTAGACTCCGTGCATATCAACGTGTAACGATAAGTGGTCAGTGTAACAGCCCAAGATTGCAGGCGAGCTGCTGCGAGTGGTGGAATTCCGGTCTATGGTCCGAAAATTGTTCGCTGTGGCTTGTAGTATGTTACAAGCGTGAAGCGCGTCCCATAGATGTACTGGTGAAAATTTTCCCCCAAAATACCAGTGTGAGAGAAACGTGTCATGTCAATTCAACTTGTGGATTCTCTAACGCTAGTCGACGCAGTATTGGACACTATATTTGTATACCATAAACTCTTATCGCACGGTGTAAAATGTGAAGTCATGGAAGGGTTACCGGATCTCAAAGCTGCTGAACTCCACTTCAACTCGGCGTGTCCTCCTCAAGGACCTAAGATGAAAACTGTTTTGAACTTTTCTAATGTGGATGACACTTCCATACTGGACCTTTTAGCCTCATCGTTTGATGAAATTGAATGTTCATGCGAATTTTGCAATGTAGATACGCTGTTTCTTATCTTTTGTGACATCTTAAAAAAACACGTAGAAGCACAAAACCTTTACAGTAGTCGGCGACTTCAACGTACACTCGCGTTAAAATTTCTAATTTATGTTCTCGCCATTCCTTGGTAGATATAATCACCTGTGACACATACACGCATACCTTAGGCACATACCCGCCGATGAGAATCAAAAAAGGTTTGCAATAGACGAACAGCAATCATAATTGTGACGAACAGTAAAAAATACCTACAAGCACAACCCCTTTATACTAGTCGGCGACTTCAACGTAGGCATTATGGGCATTTAGGACCTAGCTTTGTTGAAATTTGGGCTTGTTGGCACATACTGACGACGAGAGAGAGATAGAGAGGCATGCGAGGAAAGGCAAGGAGGTTAACCAGACGCACGTCCGGTTTGCTACCCTGCACTGGGGGGATGGGATAAATGGAGGAAAAGAGAGACAGAAGAAGAGAAGGAAAGAGAGATACACAGAATCACGAGCATACTTGGGGGAGCACATCCAGTCTACAGGCGGTCGCTCAGATTTGTTGAGAAATAGCGCTGAATGAACGGGGACACAAGAAGAAGACACACAACAGAGGCGCACCTATACTCCATCTCAGAAGTACCTTGTAGCACTATAGAAGCTGCAGGGCTTGTTAGCCAATAGGAAAGGCGAAAGCCCCTCAAGATGTGCTCATCCGCGTCGCGTCGTCGGCTCCCCTACCTCGTCAATACTTGCTCCCTGCAGTTAATATAGCACGCAGAAAGCTCTTCGGGAACGCCACCTCACCGTTTCTTTGATGTTCAGACACCCACTTGTACAGGTCGCGTTTTGCTGGCGTTTGTGGGGAACGCGGTTCTTTTTACAGCAGCGTTCATACTGGCGCTTTCACCGGGTTCTTTTTTTCTTCAAGAACATGTAACCGCTTTAGGTGACCATTCGAAAGCCGTTCCTGCCCACTTTCAACAGAGCCAATTGTAAGAGTGCAACGCTCTCGTAAGTTACCTATCAAGACCTCAATGCTTGCTCAAGGAAGGCATCGGAGTGCGCCTAATCATACCTTACGCGTTTGAGCCAACCGGCTATAGAACATAACATAACTAAACTATATGAAGTCCTTGCTTACATGCTTTTAGCTAGCGTTTTCGAACGCAAGTCATCATTGGAGATATATGTGTCACTAAAGATGCTTTGAAAGAATCCCTCCTGCAACTGCATAATAACACTTCTGCAAACCACAGGCACGGGATTTAAAGCGGCTCTGCAACACTTTTCCAAGTAACGATGAGGCGGTTTCATTTTAGATGTGAAGCATCTTATGGCGAAGCTTAATCCGGTGGTGGTGGTGGTGGTGGTGTGCGGCGTGACCACCCTTACTGCGCATGCGCAAACCCTTTCAAAAAATAAAAATAAAAAAAACCTCCTCTCCCCCTCTCTCTCCTCTAGGCATCCCTCCCCGCGGCAACCACACCCTCACTGCGCATGCGCCTCCTCTCTCCCCTCCTACGCTTCCCCCTCTCTCCTCTAGGCATCCCTGCCCGCGGCGTCCAATCTCCCACTGCGCATGCGCGTCCCCCCCTCTCTCCTCTAGGTATCCCTGCCCGCTGGCGTCCACACTCCCACTGCGCATGCGCGTCCACCCTCTCTCTCCTCTCCTACGCTCCCCCCCTCTCGCCTCGCGACGCCGACGCAGGCAGCGTCTGCTAGAGAGTTTCTTTGTTGAAAAAACCGACTGCTCGCGCTGCACAACCGTTCACTGGCCACCCCGTATATATGGCAATGGATCTTGACCTGCAATGTGGTGCCGGTGGGAGATTTCTCCTCTGCGTTGTTGAAGAATAAAAATTCGCAGCGTGCGCGTGAACTAAAAGCGGACTGCGGGTCTCTGTGTCCAGTCGGAGTCTTCTGTCTTTCATTGCCCATTAGCAGCGATTGCCATGTTCCAGTAGGAAACACCACTCCATCACTGCGTGCTTTGCGCCTCCCCAGTTTTCTCTCCTGCGCAACGCTGCGATGAGCGCCAGCGTCAACGCCGCCGCCAGTGTAAGCGTTAGCGCCCGCTGCTTCACATCTACACATGGTTCCCTTTAGCGGGAGATGGCGTAATTTTTGACAGCACCAAACCCATTTAGCGCTACTAGACTAGCTTCTTTCGGAAAATGCTGGATGTTTGACGTACAACGCTCCGCAGATTCAGTCGACGTACTTTCAGCGGACATTAAGTTGTTCAGTGTAACAGCAAATTATTGGCACAGAAAACAATATAGACATTCAGGGTGTTTCGCATCGTCAACGTATCACCGGTGGTAATGTTGTGGTGACATCTGTTCAGTTGACATCAAACCACTTTTGAATGCTTAGCATTTCTTAGCGAACTTCGGCGACTTTGAGCGTATCTATCTATCTATCTATCTATCTATCTATCTATCTATCTATCTATCTATCTATCTATCTATCTATCTATCTATCTATCTATCTATCTATCTATCTATCTATCTATCTATCTAGCCGCCTACGACTTTGTGCTCTCCTGGCCGTATCGTTAATGGGATTTATACCAAATTTGTTATGACATAACATGACTGTATGGCGAACATGAATGGCTGGTCATATTATGAAAATCATGACTAACTTGTCATGAAAAGTATGATTTACATGCCACGCTCATGGTGCGCCCGCGGTCGTTTCTTTAGCTTGATATACACCAAATTTGGGATTGAGTGACGTGACTGTATGACGAACATAAATGACAAGTGGTAATATGGAAATCATGACGTCATGTGCGACATGACTTGCATGCCACGCTCATGGCGCGCTCGCGGCCGTTTCGTTAGCTTGATATACACCAAACTTGGTATTGAGTGACATGACCGTATGACGAACATAAATGACAAGTGGTAATATGGAAATCATGACTTGTCATGTGCGACATGACTTGCATGCCACGCTCATGGCGCGCTCGTGGCTGTTTCGTTAGCTTGATATACACCAAATTTGGTACTGAGTGACATGACTGTATAACGAACATAAGTGGCAGGTGGTAACATGAAAATCTTGGCATGCATGTCATCTACAACGCCATTTACATGCTGCGATCATGGTGCGCTTGCGTCCAGTTCGCTGGCTTGATATACACTAAAATTGGTATTGCGTGACGTGACTGTATGACGAACATAAATGACAGGTCCTAACATGTGAAACATGACATGCAAATTATGTAAAGCATGATTTGCTCCTTCCTGGCTGGTTCGCATTACATCGATTCCCACAGTGCGTGGGATCTGCCGGCTTTTAAGGCTCGGCACCGCCTTGGTAGTCCTAGCTGCATCTGAACAAACAAGCGATCTAAATGTTAAAGAAAAAATATACCTGATGCTTTGCCCTCAGCGTTAGATGAGACTAAGCGATGACAGAATATACCACTTATTTCGTGCTCTGCGGGCAGAGAACCAGTGAGAAGCACGAATTCGGATGGAAGTGGATGGGCTGGGATCTATGAGGATGCCATGTTGCTGTACGTCATCGTGGTTAGGGAGGCTATTACGGTTAACTGTCTGTAATATTTTAGAAAATGCGAAGTGCATTCGTGAAGGGCCTAACGTAACACGTATTGCTGTAACGAGTCATGCAAAAAGCACAGTAAAAGCCCTTGTACCTTGCTGATAATGAAACAATAACACCCGGAACTATATTATGTGCTGCGCAAGGATACTGCCTGTGTATTCCTCGTAGCTTTGGCAGTGCCGTAAGGTAGTTGTGAGATGGAGTATAGCTTTGTCGTCGACTCTTTATGTCACTTTATGTCACTCAATTTACATTATATGGGGCAACTCTCGGGCAACGTATGGTTACTGACCCATACGATACCCAGAGCTTCACCCACTCGTCACGATTCACTTCGTGGAGATTTTGGTTGGTAACAACTTTATTGTTAGTCCGGCAGAGCTTTCGCCGACCGGGCCTTAGGTCTCCCACGTGGGGACGTGATGCGTGGATTTTTTTAGATACCCAGGCTCCTTGGGGCCCCATTTCTCAATCTCGAATATCGAGTCATCCAACTAGGCGCACGTTGTACAGTGAGCCACAGCCAGCGCCTCTCTTACTGCTTCGCGTGGTACTAACTATGCAGAGCGTAAGGTCTGCCGGAAACGATTTAATCAAATTTTGCATGAAGGATGCGAAGCATGTGCAAGGTTTCTGCATATGCTTACATGCAGTAGCGCGAACGAATCCTGCTATGTAATTATGGATCAGGACATGGACAAGGCACCCAGAGAAATAATCATGGGTAAAGGGGTTGATTCTATTCGCTGGGCGAACGCACTTCTGGCTCCATAGGCGTAGGATGCTGCCCTCAAATCCAGTCACTCACATAGTAGAGTTCATATAGCACTCTTAGTTTGTTCGAAACTCAAGACCATAGAGTAATATAGCACAATGTTACTCAATGGCATGGCCTTGTGAATTTAGGCACACTTCTCTCATATTGACCACGACTTCATACTGCTGTCCCATAGTGGAGTACTTATGGTACAAATTTCCGCAATCCTGCGTTGTTGCAGCATCTTCAAGCAACCGGACTGAGTAGCAAACTGTGCCTGTATGTGAACAATGTTGCTGCGTAGTACTCGGATGGTGGAAAAGTCACGACTTTTTAACAAGAAAGTGTTTTATGCCGCGGTCCTCAAAATTTCAGTGACGTATTTCTGCCACGGAAATAACGTCTAAAAATGTACACGATCAGATAACAAAGAAAAAAGTTCCGCCAGCGGGACTCGAACCCAGGACCACTGGCTCCGTGATAGCTGCAGACGGGCACGCTATCCACAGCTCCCCGGTCACATCCTCGAAACGCCATACAAACGCGCCTTTTATATCTGACACTTTCCTATCGCAGTGCTCTTGGTCAGCGGAGTGCTAATGCATAAAGACCGTGACCTCCACGATCAGCTCCTTCAACGCGTTGTTGCTACGCGTCCGTACAACTCGGCTCGTTTTCAAATGGCAAAGTGCAATTTTGTCGATGCCTTAACAAACCGTTGCCTTAACAAACCGCCAGGTGCCAACCTTTGCCCAAGCGTCCACCTCACTCATAGCATCCATCCACACTAAAATAATCCAGGCCATCTCCACGAAGTGAATGCTGATGAGTGGGGCGAAGCTCCAACGCTTATCGGTAAAACCGTGAAATATTCGCCGACACATCATGTAAAGACGTGACACATAATGATACATAATGATACGTTACCTTACAAACCACAAAAAAAAGGATTGTTCCCAATGAGCTCTGAGACCCGTTTCCCTTTGACAATTACAGCTTTGTGGTCAGTGAAGTACGTGGCAATGTCGACACAGGTGTCTATGATGGTGGTGGGGCGCTTACAGTCGTACGAGTTGCACCAGAGATCGTAACAGGACATCATGTGTGGGACTAGCCGCGCTGCTCCTTTGCCTCTGGGGTGTTCATGGTGAGTAGCTGCGTGGAGATGTTCGCAGAGTGAGCTCCCGGCGAAGATGGCGGGCGCGCCATCCAGCTGGCGCCCTTTCAATTATAGCACAGGCGATGACGCTGACATGATGGCAGCGTCATCGTCATCGCACTAGCGCGACAGCACAGCTGCGCCTCTAGTGGGAGCAATGCGAACTAGCGTTCAAGCCGATGACGCTGACATGATGGCAACGTCATCATCATCGCCATGTAGTGTACACGTTGCCAGGAACATAGCACCGGCTTGAGGAGCATCGCCCCTAAGATAGCTATGCGACCAACCTCCTTGTATGCGACGCGTGCCTGCCTAGCCTGGCTAGAGCGTACTTGTAGCGTCTCTAGTGTGGCATTAACACCGCGTTCGCCGCTTATGCTCGCCCCGGGAAAAATCGCGGCCGGCCAACAGGGGCGACACAACGCGCGTTGCGTTTCCCTCCAGTCGCGGGCCGTGGTGTTCCATATCTATTTAAGATGCCGCGTGTGGACGACCTTAGCACAAGTTCTGCGGACCATCAGCGACGTTCTTCTGGCTGTCGCACCGCTTTCTCTTACTCAGCTCTCCTCATTGACTGCTACAACTACGCCAAAGGTCTGTTTAATAATCGAGCATGGACGTTTGGCGTGGGGATGGAGATGTACCACAAAGTGCAACGTGGGCGCTTCAATTTTAAAGGGTACTATAGCTGTTAAGCACCAGAAGACATTCTGTAAGCATTCTAATATAAGTGTACAGTAAACATCGAACTACTCCTGTGAGGACACGTTTTACTTTCGTGTTACACCGATTCCTATGATGGATGTATCAACAATTTTAGATGCGAAGCATCTTATGAATGGGGCCTGTCCCCCCCCTCACACCACTGTCCGCCGTGGCCAGATGACGATGTGGATGACGCCGCCATCACGAGACAGCACATTCAAGGTAACCATTATATGCCATGAAAATGATGATGACGCTGATTACGATGAAGAATAAGTGCATTCCAGACCATACATTCTCTTTCTGCCATGGATGAAAACAATCGTGAATGCGCTCTCGCCCGCTAAAGGCAAAACTGCAACGCCGACAACAAGCTGCTACCCCGGAGTTGAGGACGCGGGAAGCGGCGGCTCAATGGCAAAAACACATTGTATATACTGTACACACGCGTTGTCACTCATTTACATGCGCGAGTGGGCCATGCCACGGGTGATTTACGGTAAGAACGATTCCAAGTGCTTCGCCCACTCGTCATGATTCACTTCGTGGAAATGCCAGCTTTTTTTATTCTTTCTTGTGTACTTTCAGAAACTCTACTTCTCTTTAATTCTTTTACATAACTTTCCCGCTTTCCAAATTCAGGATAGCAGACAGGATTGCCATTGGTGGGTACTTTGGGCCAAACTGGCTATTTTACGACCCCGTCTGGCGACAAAAACATTGGGGGGACCCTTAAGCTTCGCCTTTAAGAGTTGAACGCGATAGCGATATCCTGTCCCTAGTGCGTACTTCAGTCACTTAGTGCATACTATGTAATGGGTAGCATGCTTTAAACCACGAGCAATTATGAGCGGGAAATGTTTTCGAACTTGCTACGCACCCACTACGTGGTCTTAAGGGAATACGCGCAGTAACGTGTGGGCCTGTTGTAATGGGTGGCCGGCATTGAACCACGATGTCATTATGATATTCACATGTTCTGACACCCGATGGCAATGTATGCTTGTACAACGCAATATTACTGCGATATTACATGTTGTATTGTGACACATGTATACAGGACGCGTTTGTTTTTAAAGCATGCAAATTATTTTCACTTCATTTCCAAGCAGATGAACTTATTTTCACAGCATTTCCAAGCAGAGGCGTGGCTGAGTGGTAGAACACCTGTTTGCCACGCAGACGGCCTGGGTTCGATCCTCACTCCTACCCGGAATTTTTTATTATTTATTTTATTTGCATTTTTCTCGATTTTTCGGTCAGGGACAAGATGATGATTTTTCGCTCGCAACCAACGACGACGCCGCCGACGCCGACACCGACGCCGGAATTTCTGCGAAACGAGCTCTTTAACGCTCTCGCGTTAAAATATCATATTGGCACCATGGCTAGCTTCTGGCTACATTGGAAGTTCGATTTTGCGCATTTAGTAGCCATTTTTTTTATTATTTGCACACAAAATACCGACCAAGCCTAACGACCACCCTTTGTTTTAGGCTTTTCTGACGTGTCAGCCGATGCATGATATTGTACTCGACTGACCAGCATTCTTGTGCTTATTGAGGCCCCTCAACGCAAACGGCGGCGCGCCTGCCAAGACGTTATTGTTAGCCTAGTCAATGTGATTCACACCCAGTCTGGGGGACTGGCCAAGAATTCTGCGATTTTATAAATTTAAATAAAAATTGAAAAAAAGGGAAGTTATGTAATATAACTTGCAAATTGCAAAAGTAACTTCTGCATAATAAATATGAAATTTAAATGTGCTTTTTCAACAAACGAAGTTGGCACATGTTGGCAAACGTGTGGCTAGCACGCTGCTCGCCATCGATGCTGACGCTACGAGCCAGTTTCTAAAGCTGATGCACAGCCCGGGTTCTCGTTCGAACTTAACATAAACAGAGATGTGCAGTAAAATGAATCTGGACTGGCCACCTTCTACCATATACCATTACTCCAAACTGGACTGGCATTATGGCACGTATTAATAATTTTCGACCTGCTTCTATGATTAACATTCCTACTGACTGGTTTGTTGGAATGTTCCAATCTTACTCTGTCTGCGGCAATTATTCTTGTCTTTTGACTATATAGAGGCGTACGGAACATATGATTTGTACATTTATTTTCAATTGAACAATTACAAATAAATGAAATTATTGGAACAAGCAAGATCAGCAAGAAGATGCGCTTTAATTTCTATTTCATTCTTGGTTCGAAATAGGGTTACTTATTCTATGTTAATAATGCACACTCTTGCCATAATACCGCTTTTCTACGATATGGCTACAAATTTGGCGACAAGATCAATTGACTTGGCTACTTTGGCTACTTTTAGCTTGAGTTCTGGCTTCTTTTCGAATCTACCCAACGGCAACCCTTGGAGCACACCGTGTAAACTGATCATTTTAAACTTTGCTGGAATCTCTTCTGCAGATGCAGTTGCGAAGTGCTCACAAGGACATAATTCCTTTTGCAAATTCCCGAAGTGCAAAGTGCTTGCCCCTGGGGCAACGAGCACCGCTGTACGCGTAGTTGATGCTGTGTTGACAATCCTGATTGATTATGCCTGTGTGATTTGTAATTCGTAGTTCCTAAACGCAAGGGCTGACTTCTGGCCTTGTCGGTACGACATCTGACTTCTGGCCCTGTCGGTACGACATCTGATTATAAATCCCATTAACGATACGGCCAGGAGAGCACAAAGTCGTAGGCGGCTAGATAGATAGATAGATAGATAGATAGATATAGATAGATAGATAGATAGATAGATAGATAGATAGATAGATAGATAGATAGATAGATAGATAGATAGATAGATAGATAGATAGATAGATAGATAGATAGATAGATAGATAGATAGATAGATAGATAGATAGATAGATAGATAGATAGATAGATAGATAGATAGATAGATACGCTCAATGTCGCCGAAGTTCGCTAAGAAATGCTTCGCATTTAAAAACCGACTGCTCGCGCTGCACAACCGTTCACTGGCCACCCCGTATATATGGCAATGGATCTTGACCTCCAAGGTGGTACCGGTGGGAGATTTCTCCTGTGCGTTGTTGAACGATAAAAATTCGCAGCGTGCGCGTTAACTAAAAGCGGAGTGCGGGTCTCTGTGTCCAGTCGGAGTCTTCTGTCTCTCATTGCCCATTAGCAGCGATTGGCATGTTCCAGTAGGAAACACTGCTCCATCACTGCCTGATTTGCGCCTCCCCAGTTTTCTCTCCTGCGCAACGCTGCGATGAGCGCCAGCGTCAACGCCGCCGCCAGTGCAAGCGTTAGCGCCCTACTGCTTCACATCTACACATGGTTCCCTTTAGCGGGAGATGGTGTAATTTTGTTTTTCTTGTGCATTTAAATAGGTAAAATATAACATTGAAGCTACCCTGTTATTGCATAGTATATAGATGGATAGTAACCGCACCTCGTCGTACATGACACCTACTGGAGTCTACGGAGCCGAATAGTGTGTACGCCCTTCATATTATACCAGACTGCTTAGGCACCACTATTTCTCAGGTTAAGGTGCCGATTTCCCTACAAATAAATAATTATGAATCTTTTTTCATGTAAAGGGAGACGGTTATTTGAAAGGCAGGTTACCCGTTGCTTCGCATCCTTTAGGCCAGGGGTCTCAGACACGCGGCCCGCGGGCCGCATGCGGCCCGCGAGGCTCTCGAATGCGGCCCGCGGCTAACATAACAGTAAAACGAAAACGGTATTACTTAATCAGCGTCCACATTTTAGTCAATTTGCAGATCGGTATTGACATGTTGTTGGAATCCTGGCAACAATTTCCTTCAGAAATGACCGCTATATGAGATATGGGAAAGTTTTCTTTCAACAGACCCCCCCCCCCCCCACCCCCTGGTCTTACCTACATCCTTCACGGACTCCGGCCCTTGCGGGTGTAATTAGCGTGACTGCGGCCCGCTGGCTGAGGTGAGTTTGAGACCCCTGCTTTAGGCCAATATAACGAAACAATTCCGGCTGACCTTAAGGACATTGGAAATGGATGTTGTGTCAAACAGTGAGCACAGTACTGGATACGGCGCAGTGCATGACTTTGACCCTGCATTACTGCGACGCATCCACGTGGAACAGCTATGCCACTAAGGCGTGCTTACCTGGTACGTCGAGTACACTGTCACGCCAACAGAGTAGTTTATAGTCTGGCGCGACGTTGGGACTTGAGTTTGGGTGCTGACGTCCCTTACGTCGTGGGCCGATGCGTGCTGCGGCGTGCTTACATAACTATCATGAGCAGCGTTCTTAGCGCATTTATGCTGGGCCGAGAAACGCTACATGTGGTAATTATGGTAATTAACATGTGATATTTGTATGACGATAGGATTCGATGTCTCATTTAACGCGGAAATTGGCGCGACGTCGGATTCCACAAGAGTGCTGCAAAACATCGTCACGTGATGTCGGCACCACGTGATGTAACCATGACGTCAAAAATAAAAAGAATTGTGACGACATCAACACACTATTGTGGCGTCACAAAATTGACGTCACAGCACGTCATCATTGCATGACATCGTTGATTACTCACGGAGGCAGTGCAAGACCAAGTGTGGAGCACGAAGTTTGCAACACCTCCGATCCTGAATGCTGTACAAAACCCGTTATGCGCGGAAATCTATCGGAGGGGTGCGTTGAGGATCGAAACATCGATTGAGAAGAAAACATTCGGCACATCCTACGTACCACGGGAATCAATGTCATGCGAAGCCTGCGGAGGGAAGGTGACTGTGGTGTAATTTTTTTTTTTTGCTGAGCGCAACGTTACGAAATGACGCTGAACATATGTAGAAATGTTATACGCACAGACATGTATGTTGGACAGTCGCATATCGTTTTATAACCAGTCGTTTACCGTTCCCTAACGAAGAGAAGAGAAACATGGGTATTACCAACACCACAAGCGGTAAGCTGATATGTAACGCTTGTGCTTGCGAGGATGGTAGCCCTGGATAGTGCTACGAAGGCTAACTTCAGTGTATGGCGCTTAACTATAATTGACGCGAACCCGACGGGCCACCTGTATCATTGGAACATATGTTATGTTTACAAAATTAGATAGGCGGCACTGCAACCAGAATTGACGTTTTACCACCATTACGCCTGCTTAACGTCTTTCTCCAAAGGAGTTCCGAGACCAGGCGTGGCTCTGTGGTAGAATACTTGATTGCCATGCAGAATGCTTTGGTTCGATTCCTGCTGGGACCATAACATACATTCTTTGCATTCATACGGCCAACGCTGCTGATGTCGGTTTTTCTTAACGCTCTCACATTTAAATTACCAATGTCTGACCTCGCCGATCCTCGGCAGACATAAACTGTCAAACACCTGTGGCGCATACCCGCATACCGCGGCCCGTGGTATACGTGTATGTGCCGCACGTGTCTGGAAGAAAGGATATCACGTCGTACGCGGCGGGATTTTCACATTATTCATGTCATGACCAGACGTCAACCCTCTTACCCTCCCATGCAAATTTTGGTCTACTCCAAGTTAAGGAGGTGATCGCGAGAGCACCAAGACGTAGCCGACTAGATAGATAGATAGATAGATAGATAGATAGATAGATAGATAGATAGATAGATAGATAGATAGATAGATAGATAGATAGATAGATAGATAGATAGATAGATAGATAGATAGATAGATAGATAGATAGATAGATAGATAGATAGATAGATAGATAGATAGATAGATAGATAGATAGATAGATAGATAGATAGATAGATAGATAGATAGATAGATAGATAGATAGATAGATACGTAAATAGAAACGCTCAAAGTGTCTGCAGTACGCAAAAAATGCTTCGCGTTTAAAACACAATGAAGATGGCTGTCACCTTGGGAGTCGTTTAGGCGAATCAATAAGGGACGCTGTGAGTTTTCACGTTATGCCTACAAGACTACAGTCTACATTAGTGTAGTCAGCAGCAGCTAAAGAAATGCCTCACTAGCCGATATTTTGGCAACATGAGGTAGCATCGACCAAGAGTAACTAATAGCGAACATTATTGACGTTCAGCTAACATTTATACTTTAACAGCAAGTGTTACCCAATAACAATCGATAGTTCAGTAACATTAAGCACTGAGACCCAACGTTATCCACCAAAAGCCAAAGTTAACATGCGTTAGCCAACACTAAGGGACATTTATGCAAAGACAAAGCGCCGTTATCCTACATTATCAAGTGCTATAGAATTCATGAGCCAACCCTTAGCCATCGTTTGTGAAAGTGAAACGAAAAAGGCAATTGCCCAGAAATTTCGGGCGCTAATTGACCTCTACCCATCATTATCCCCCTGGTAGGCAACACTAGCAGTGCTACGTGAGAATGGAGTAGCCATGATTAAATAACAGTGGCCTCTACAAAGCTAAGGTTATTTAGTGCTTGTCAGCATCTAGCCATTGCACGAAACTACCCTGCAGGTGCAGCCCCGCTAATGTGAGATCTCAGAACTCTGAGATCACATCTAAGGCCTCGTGGATGAGTTCTATCAGAAATCATGGTTAACATACAAGGCACTATGATTTTTAAAAGATTTATCGTAAGGGGTCGCGTTGTGCGCATCGCAGTGCTTCATGAATTACAATGTTGCAAAAGGAATTCACTGTGTGGCTTGCAAAGAGGGAGCATGGATCCACTAAAACATTTTTTTGTTCTTAGCACAGACGCATGACTACGGTACGGTTCGCTTAAGAGGAAACACAAATCAAGAGAGTGCACGTATGATGTGCAATACTCGCGCAGAGATGCAACAACCAAAACTTTCCATCAACACATTTTATCTTGATTTGCTGGCTCTTAGTGTTACCGAAATGTGTGGTTGGTTCCCGGTTCACCGCATAGTGCGGGGCTCGGATATGCTTTTGAGCAGAGGACGTTTCTTAAACACAAGGATTGATTATATGATTATATAACTTTTCGACGCTGTTTGATACTTCTCTTTCTTTTGAACTGCGGCACGTGGAATGATCCATCTGCGTCTCCTGCCACGCGATGGTGTCTGACGCTAAGTGTGCCCGGTGTTCTTTTTTTCCTTCTACATCATTAGTGGTACAGAAGGCAGCCACTTTTTCGTGCGCATCTCAAGGGCAGTTTTCAATTTGAAAGAAACTGTAAAAGCGTTGCGTGGTAGAAAACACGCTCAAGCTGTTCCGAGATCTGCGTACCGCGAGCGGCAAATGGTGCATATGAATAGCTCGCCGTTATATCGCTGGCACGAGCATGGCGTGTGGCTGTGTTGGCTAGCGCAGCAGGCTGCGGAACGAGGGGTCGCTGGTTCGAACCACCAGGTCAGATGGTTTGGAATTTTAAAGACGATAGTCTTTCTTGGGATACTTAAACGCAGAAATTTTGGTCTGTCTGTCTGTCTGTCTGTTTCTCTGTTTGTCGGCACGTCACACGATTCAGCTACCCGACCAAAGTTTAACCACTTTCTCAGCGCCCAGCCATCTTGCGCAAGTGATTTTGTTCATACTTGTGAACATTGTCGATCAAAAAGCAAATGTTACGCATGTCTGAGGAACAGCGTCAATACATAAGTAGTCTCTGGTAGGTTTCTTTATAAGAAAATACATAGATACGTAATTATGAAGACCCCAGCGTTTCTTAGGCTGCGCTCAAAAAGCGACGCTATGCATGATAAAGCCCTCGGCCGACGATATGTTGCTGCTGGGTTCTGCACAAGGTGATGTTTCTCGACAGCACGGCCAGATGGCGTCCATGTCTCACGCAGCGCCTCGGCGCCTCCTCTATTTTATCAAGGCCAGCCAGATGCGGCCGATTCAACATAGAGAAAGCGCTGTCTGAGGCAAGGCAAAACAGTGTAGTACGGCCGGCACAAGACTATCGTCTTTCGACGACATTTGCAGCTAAGCACGCAGATACGCGGCCAATTTTTTTTAGGGGCGAAGCTCCTACGGGTGTGGGTCTGTCCCTCCTCTGTAGTTGTCGTGGTAGTAGTAGGTAGGTAGATAGCCACGTATAGTGGAATGTACCCACTCCACGTGATGACGATGACGCAGTATAGTGGAATGTACCCACTACACGTGATAACGATGAAGTATAAGCGCGTTCCAGTATAGCGGAATGTACCCACTATACGTGATAACGATGACGATGACATCATTCACTTCGTGGTTATGGCGTGATTTTAGGGGCGAAGCTCCTTAGGGTGTGGGTCTGTCCCTCCTCTGTAGTAGTAGTAGTAGGTAGGTAGGTAGTTAGCCACGTGTAGTGGAATGTACCCACTCCACGTGATAAAGATGACGATGACGCAGTATAGTGGAATGTACCCACTAAACGTGATAAAGATGACGCTGATGACCATGAAGTATAAGCGCGTTCCAGACCACACATTCTCTTTCTGCCATGGATGAAAACGATCGAGCTTCGCCCACTCATCACCATTCACTTCGTGGATATGGCGTGATTTTTTTCTACTGGATTTATTTTTCTTTATGCCTTTTTATATATACACATACATATCCTTATCAGGGACATGACGGCGTCGACAGACGGCGACGGCGAAAATCAGCCGAGAGTGTCCATATAATTGCTATCGCAATAAAATTAATGCGTAATTGTGATGCCGCGTATGCAGGCGGCACCTTCGAAGACGGGTGTGTTCTTAATCTCCCGTTTATTGCCAACTACTTGCGGAGGACATTAGATGTAAATGAACCGGAATCACACTATGACAACTAGCTAAGACGCGCACCAATAAGCATGCATTTTCAACGCCGTTTACTGCATCATTGAATCTCTGGGCTGTTGAGTTAGTAGCACCACCGATCTCGGTGCCCGCTTTGAAATCATGGCGTCAGCGCATATTCAATTAGTTAGTAGGCCACTGCAAATAGATAATAAGTGTGTCGTACTATCGGTGTGTTCTATCGTCCGAGCAATAAAGGTTAAATGTGTCAGAAATGTTGCTACTGCTTTTCTCGGATCCTGTCGATTCTGCGTACTGTAAAGAGGATTGGGCAAAATAATTGACATTGTCCAAATGACGCATATGGAGTGACAGACATTGTATATTTAGTACCTATCACGTAGCATACGTGCAGTAACGAAATGTCTAAAATGTAGTGTTTGTTTCGGATACCGCCGGAATGTAATAAAGGGTGCCTTCATGTCGCCTCCTTCCTATGAAGAAAAAAAAACAGCATGCTTCGCACTGCTCCGTTCCCAAGCCTCTCCTCCGCGTGTTCCTTCTTTCGAAGACATCTTTTCTTGCGTATCGGCACCATGTGTCGTGAAACCACGTATTGACACATTGTTATTTTCCGTGACTTTAATCGCTAACCACGTATAACTAGCTCAGCAACGTTGATTTGGCTCCGTTTGATAAAGAGAGATCCGCCTATCACAGTGTCGGCCAGCCAGTCTCAGAAACTTAACATTGTGCATTCGGTTTTCATTTATCGGCACCGATCTTTACATTACATCTAGGGTGTGTTTGTGACAATTTTTGACCAGCTTCACGAAAAAAGCCCTTATCAACGCAGCCGCAAGCGATGCCACTCCACAGGCATCATAACATAAATCAGGTATTCGCACAATGAAGAGGCTATTGATCTACGTTAAATATTTCACAGGCCTTTCCGTTGAGCAAAACTGTCTGCATCGGTATGGATAAAACCATATTTTGCGTCATACTTGGTTCTCCGCGGCTACGCTTTCTTACGCTCCTCATGTTAGACGCGCAGCGGAGTTGCACAGAAGTGCTTTTAAACGCTGGTAGCCCAATGCAGGATGTGATTCATTTGACAAAATTATGACAACGCCGTTCCTGGGACACTCACAATTTATTTTATTTCTATGTGGTTTTATATTACGGTGTTTTGAGCACAAATGGCAAACAACAAAAGCTGGAGCCTGAATGACACAGATTTGTTGAATTTTTTTTATTCAGCTTGTTATTCTGGTAACATAATCAAACCGCCAATTGAAGTACACCCATTGCACCCAATGGAAGAGCGCGATTAACAACTTTTAAAAAGAATTAAGACTATGTCTCACCATTGCTCTGCTGCAAAATTTTCTTTTCATGAATTTCTTTCTTATTGTTAAACTCCAGTTTTAATCACATCTGAAATTTTGTAAATTCTGTCGCTTGACTATCCTCTTGAAGTCGTCTCTCATGCTCAGAAGAAAAGATCCATGCCGAATATTCTTTGCTGCAAGGGTTCCTTTTTTCCTTTTTCCAAGAGTACCTTTTTTCACAGCTTCCTTTTTTCTCCTTTCTCTTAGAGGTAATAACCTGCGTGTGTTGGGCCTTGCTAAATTGCTGAACCCAAAGTATTTTGAAAATACATTTGTATCAAGGACGTCTTTACGAAAGATGTGTCCACATGACCCTCGTCACAGTACTTCATCAAGTGATATTCCGAACTCGTTCCCTAATGAAAACCACGAGTTCGTAAAGTCTCAAAGCAGACGAGTACAGCTGACGTCCTCCTAACCAGCTTTTCCCACTGATCATGAAAGCAACTAGCAGGGTGCTTGTATGGTATGGTATGAATAACTTCATTGAGGTCCTGATAATTCAGTGCGACTGATGCGGGTAATTATTTTATATAATCCCTGCCTGATTATCTATCATTACATAAATGCAGTGTTATTTATCGTCTTCATCGCAGCAAACATAAAAAAATTGTCACCCACCCACTATTGCTACAATACAAGGAGTAAGGGTAAGACAAATCTGTAGCCGTCCAAAAGGAAGAAGACAACAACGACGAGGATGCCACAAAGCCATCCTCGCTAGCTCCAATGACAAATGCCACCTTAGAAGGGGAAGCCTATCCCGGGAAAATGACGTGCATACAGAATGAGCCACACGAGACCCAGTCGTCGCGCATCGCATGGACTTGGAGCATTCGGTATCTGGACGTGAGGCTCGGGTCATGTTCTATACTGGATGTTGGCACCATCTTCAACTCGAGGTCCAAGATCCTTCTTCGCTTACCCGACATGAAATATGGCTTCGCATCACCTGAGACCGTCTGTCTCGGTCGGAGGGTCTCCTTCCACTCTCTGCATCGCCCGGTGTGGACAGCGAGGACAGATGAATGAATGAATGTTTGTGTCTTGTTTCACTGTATGTCGTATAACGGGACTTCTTTGTTCATGGCGTAGCCTTTCCTGTCGCCTATAGCTTACATGGACGGAGTCAGATGTAAATGCATGCACGAGATGGTAGTTAATGGATGACGGCCAGTGGCGTAGCCAGGGGGTGGCAAACCGCGCACGTGCCCCCCCCCCCCCCGAATTTTTTTTCGCCATGGCACACATAGCGAAAAATGGCCACTTCAAGGAGGTGCTCTCCCCGAAATCAAGGAGGTGCCCCCCCCCCCCCCCTGAAAAAAACTTCTGGCTACGCCCCTGGGTGACGGTAAGAAAATTAAATCATTGGGGTCTTCTATAGCCGAAATTACAAAATTATTTCGGAGGCACGTCGTAGTGGGGGGACTATGTATTAATTCCGACAACCTGGTGTTCTATGACGCAATACTTCATCTAATAACACTCTAACACACAAAAAAAAATCAGTGCCCTTCCAGTACTGTGAAAGTCGAATCCAGTGAAGCTGTTGTTATGCTGTGTATGATAAAGTGAATATTGTCATAGTGAGCTGATATGTCGTCATTATTTACTATATTGAGTGAATAAAGGGGCATAAACTGAAATATCCCAGTGTTTCTTTCGCGCATCATGCATATTGTCTCATCAACGGCGGCCTCAAAATGAAATCCTGTTTGACATAGCAAACATCATTGTTTCGAAAGTACAAATATGCAATGACAGTAGTTTCTAATGCAAGTCGTCTTGTCATTGAGGCGAAATTGTTCACGTCCTTCTGCCATAGCGGCGAAAGAAGGGATTTACCCCTGTCCCGTCCTAAACCAATAATAAATTATACCCTCCACCCCTCCCATCAGCACGTCTGGTGGTTGACACAGCGTTGCTGCACATTTCACGTTCCCAGGGCAGAATAGCTGCTTTTTTTTTAGTCGGAGTGGATCATGTTAACCCTTTGATGGTTTTCGCCGTACATGTACGGCAGCACCTAACAGTGCCCAAATGGTTTTCACCGTACATGTACGGCATGGCCTTTATCTTTAAAACGCGCGCTTTTTTCGATCATTTCTTTGCGCTAGCATGTGCTGCCACACTTCAGGAACACGCGGAATTTTTTTCATGCGCCTATGTTTCTCCGTTGTTATTTTGTTTTGCTTCGCAAAACGGCGATCCGGCAACCACTTGCGCACCCGAGCGCGTTCGCGGTTCGGCTGGTTTAAAACGCGCGCCTCTTTCCATCATTTTTCTTGCTTGACATGTGCTGCCATGCTTCGGGAAACTGTGAAATTTTTTTCATGCGCCGATGTTTCTCCGTTGTTGCTTTCTTTATGCTTCGCAACGTGGCGCGCCGGTAGTCGCTTGCGCCTTCGAGCACGCCCGCGGCGCGGCTGGTTTAAAACGCGCGCCTTTTTCGATCACTACTCTTGCTTGACATGTGCTGCCACATTTCGGAACACCTGGAATTTTTTTCACGCACCGATGTCTCTCTCTTGCTTTTTTGCTCTCCAAAGCGGCGCGGCGGCTTTCGCTTGCACACCCGAACGCGCGCATGCCATGCGGCTGGTTTCGGTTTCGTCCTTCGGTTGGTTATCACTTCTCGCGCCCGCAAAGCTGATAGCTGTCTCATTTTTAATCTCTCAAAGGGTGACCGCTTGTGGCTCTCTCGTTTATTGCTCCTCGAGGCGCGATTACATCTGTTTCGGGAGGAGCTAAATTACACAAACCTTGCCGCCGTGGTTGAGTTTCCTGTTTAGGGAACTCGGAAAAACTAACCCCGTCTCGTTGGCGATAAGATGAAGGATCATTATAGCTTTTTCCCTCGTTTTGCTTTCCGGACGGGCGCAAAACCACACAGTTTTCTTCCGTGCGCTCACTCACGCAGTTCGCCTACGTTGCGGAAGCTCGCGCCGGTTGCTATGGTGCTAGGGAGTCGAGCGGTGATTCTTCCGATGTGGACTATTCCCCAAGTGCCGGATCTTATTCATTGGATGTCAGTTCGTCAGGCGAGAATTTACTTACGAGTTGAGACTCAGATGATGATGAAGGAGCCACATACTAAATACGCGCGCGGTGAGACAGTCCGGATCGGATCAAAGGTGACAATTCCCCAGTGTTTAGTTTTGGAGGAAAAATATTTTTTTTACCGGAAAAGTACTGTGGTGCGCTTATTTTTGTAGGTCTGTGAGCTATGTTTATTATACCGCATAATTTTTATTTATAAGACATCGTAAAAGTGTTTTTGTTTAGGATTTTGCCTGATGTTACTATGAATAAACCATGTGTATATAACAACACAAAATGATTTTTTTTGTCACTTTACGGTCACGAAAAAAAAATTTTAGACAATTTTTTTCTGAAATAGAATGGTCTGAAGATTTTATTTCATCAATAAAAAAATTACATATTTTTGGCACGCATTTCGCGAAAAAATTCGACCCTGAAAGGGTTAATACTGCACTTAAGGAAAACTTGATCCTGCACCCGAAAGCTTGCTGAACCTAAAGTGGTATTGCATGGCCTCCGAGATTGCAAGCTTTTTGCACCTCACGTGCTGTTGCGTTGCCTACGGGAACGGCCCACCCCTAACCGAGCCTGCGATGGAGTCATTATATGACGTCACCTTAATTGGCGCCATGCTGAAATCCTAAGGATGCCACAAATGATGACAATCGTGTGATCACATGGTGACCTCACATGATCAAGATTTTGCATCACATCGGATTGACGCTGACGCTGCCGAAGGTCACCATTTCGTTTTTGATGAGGCTTTTAAAGATTTCGCCTTAATAAAGTAGGCTCGTCTACACTTGATACTAATTACTCCACTACAGCGTCCCTCATCATAATGCTGTTGGTTCTATTTCTGTTTAACTCACACTTTAAGACTTCTGGAAAACAATACGTATTTATCTTGGTTCCTGGCGGTGCTCTCGCTTAGGTAACTGCGCCATGCCTTTCATTACAGCTCATTCTCATTTCTAACCTCGTATTGTCAATGCTTGCAAGTGCCTTCAGCCGACTTGCAGTCGGCCCGGCTTACGGGAAGAAAAAGGTTCGACTGAGGCCGCCGAACGCTGTAGATCGAGGAAGAAAGAAAAGAAAAACGGAAGAGCAGAGGTGTGAATGTGACGACGCAGCTTCTTGGAGAATACATTATGCGCACTCGGATGGAGGCTCATTTGCATAAATTACAATTTAACTCCGAATGGGGTAAGGAGGGAGGTATAACCTTAAATGAACAATTGTGTAGCGAGCAATGAGTAGAGAGCGAAAACCCCGGCAAGATTGTTTTAGCTTATTAGACTTTGGAATATGAACGACCAGGATTTCCAATTTTGGAAGGAAAAAAAAACAAAAAGAAAAAAAGAAGAAACACAGGTGCGATAATTGCTGCCCTTTTGCAGCCAAGGTAATTTATGGCAATTGTTGTCCTAGATTTGTTTTTACTGGTGCAAAATTTTCTCTCAGTTTATTTCTTTTTGTTCTTCTCCCGTACCATTAATGTTACGCCCACGTGGCTGACTAATAACGTACTTTGTGCGCTCCTTGCTCAAGGGCGCACGTGTATTTCGGAAGCCAGGAGTATTGCAATTAAATCAATACGTAAAAGGAAGATTAAAAAAGCAACAAAGAAGGTGACCATTAAGGTGCTTGCGAAAATAAATCACAGTGGACAGGCGCATACGTTACGACTAGCAGCAAGCCGAATTATTAATGAGTGGTGGCATACAATCGAAATGAGAAAAGCATGTTTCAGCGAAGTGTTATTCGGAAGTACCAGTGTCAGATATAAAAGATATTTTTTTTTTTGCTTGAAGGGGTTCTGACGCCAAATTTTGCAGCCGAGATAGCCTGCGGGATCGATTCCCGTGAACAGGCGTATATCATCTGCAAAATATCAACAGCGAATATACCTTGCGAGGGTTGCGGCTTGGGCGAGTAGGTTGATACTTTATAACAGGGAAAAAAACAGTGCGAAAATTCTGAGAGGACACACGAGATGAAGAAGGCACGACAACAGCGCTGTTCTCATGCCTTCATCTTGTGTGTCCTGTCAGAATATCGCGCTGTTTTTTTTTCATGTTATGAATATACCTTAGAACGTATTTTACATGAATTTTAAAGTTTGAATTTTGAAGTTATTGACACCATCAAAAGTGACCCCATGGTGGCACCCTCACTTCCCTCACGTCACCACGCCGCAGTCAAGAAAACAAGTTATGATGACGTCATAGCCGCCATTTTTCTTTTGCCGCGTTTGGTTCCAACAGTCTATACTTCTGGGCGGCTTCTCGCGAGTCCTGTCGCCGCGGCACACGCGTTGGCAGTTTTGTGTTTGGCGACACTGCTGTCCCGTTTCCTGTTCGAAAGGACTTCTTGATGCGCACCGTGCGGAAGTCCGTCACAATTCTGTGTGCTGATGAGATCGAGTGCTGCGCACACGCTAGGTGGTGATAGTTGCACCCGGCGGCTTGTCGTTTTTAAAGCGCTCTCAACACGAAACGGAAACTGGTCGGTAATGAGGAGCCTGTAAATTAATTATCTGTCGCGCGCTGCAGCAAACAATGTGCCGTGTTATGATTAACAGGCCCCCAGCAACACATAGCAGCCAAAACAAAAAAACAAAAAAACGCGAGGCCAAAATTTTTGGTGTCAGTACACTTGCACAGAGCACGTACCCTTCAGATATTTAACAATGCATACATTCACACTTTTGAATTGTATGTTGTTCTTATGCAACTTATTCTTTCAGTTCGCTACTTACACAATAGAAGTCGGTTACTACTAGCAAATTCCTTCCTCCTGCTTTGCTCATTAAATTACACCCTTAACGAGCATGTCGTTCTTTGTTGAGGACTAAATTTTGCATATAGGCATAACTAATATATACTCGCATACACATTTATGTAAACCGCGTAAACCTAACTAAATGTAGCGTAAGCTTTTATACGAGTTTTTTTTTATTTTTACATAATTGTGATCATGGCTCCTCTTTCATGTCTTCAATAATCCCATTCTTACCTTAATCTAGTGAAGGTACGTCAAGTGAATTAAGTGATAATTAGTACACAAGGTGAATCACATGTTAATTAAGACGATGAGGTATCTGCATGCGGAACCAGTGGTGTTGTCTTGGCGACCGGTAGATAACAAGTATAACAATTAACAATGCAATCGAGCGATGACGTCAGGGCAACCCTAATGAGTGTACCGTGAGAGCGAAGGCTTTGTTCGCCTATGCTCTCTTTAGCTTTTCAATCTTAGCAAAGACGAGTTTCCTTTGACTCTTTTTTTCGGGAGTACTGACTTGCCACACACATATGTCTCTTTAAAGACACATGTGAACTCTCTTTCGAGATACTTATACTCTTTTCAGAGAGTCGTCTCTTCAAAAGAGAGCTAACGCGTCTTCTAAAACAGAGTTATATGTGTGGCCAGTCAGGCTTCCAAAAAAAAAAACAGTAAAAGAACAATTTTTTTGGAGTTTAGCTAAAAAGGCTACAAACCTTCCTGCAGAAAAAGCAGCATGTTTTGAAGACGCCGCTTCGATGTACTCGTAAAAGTGGGCGCAGACTTTATCTCACCGAGAAAAAAGCACTG
The DNA here is from genome assembly GCA_030522465.1 of Rhipicephalus appendiculatus. Taxonomy (NCBI): domain Eukaryota; kingdom Metazoa; phylum Arthropoda; class Arachnida; order Ixodida; family Ixodidae; genus Rhipicephalus; species Rhipicephalus appendiculatus. The sequence goes on from JALIZH010007369.1 coordinate 87,782, forward strand.
CAATGGCCAACAAGGAAGTCTTGACGAAAAACAGAAGCTCAAGAGTGAATACAGACAAGGCTACAGTGTTACACTCAGTGAACGTGCTTAGGCTGATGGAGCTTCTTTGTTTCCTGCAATAAAAGCAAGCAGCGCTAAAACTAGGTCAAGGGACTTGGACCACCGTGCCTTGGCGAATAGCGCGCTTTATTTCACCGTCTGAATGGCTGCTGCCGCAGATAGTGGAATCACTGGAATGCGGGCTCATTAAGTAAGGCGGACGGGTTCCCGTGCAAGATCCTTCCGGACCGAAGCTGAGTGGTTCCGGAAGAGTTTCCGCCCCTTCTCCATCCCTTGCTGCAAGAATTAATCTCTGGCAATCTTGCTTCCTTGTCTGCCTTACCATACGCTTGTTTTTAAATTGAAGCGAATGTGCTGATGGCGTTCCTACTTGTTTCCGCGTCCCAATTTTATCAGGCTCGTCTCCCTCCGTTATTGCCTTTCTTGGCCGGCCGCCTTTATGGTGCAAGGCCCCAATGCGTATCATCTTGTAGCTGTCTACATGACGAAGGGTATCTCTTATATGATGCAGTACGTTTCCGGAAGGGCAACTTCTTTCGCGCATTTTCTGCCTCCTTGTACGTCAGGCTTCGCCTCACAGCAAGTCACAAAGATCCTTTTTTTAGTCTAAGCAAGATAAGTTGTGCTTTTCTTTATTTTTATACGCACATATACGCAACTCTGTGTAGGTTTTCGCTAGTAGTTAACCTTCTTGACTCAACTTCAAAGTTAACCGTCTTGACTCAACTTCAGCTTCATCTTCAAACTCAAGCGAATCGTTTTAGCCGTAGATAATAAGCACACCAAGTGCAAAAGAGCAGTCGCACTGCTACGGCTTTGTGATAAAAGAAGTTGGCATTCAGACACGAACACTAGAGAATAGATCAGAACGATACAAACGCCGGCGTTTCCGTTGTTCTGATCTCTTTTTTTTGTGTCGATGTCGGCGCGCCAATTCCCTTATCACGAATTAGAACCAACCAGCTAAAGCTTTCTGTCATTCTGAACCTCGTCTTTCTAACTTGAAGCACTTTTCCGGGTTTTACTTCTGTGAACAACTGATTCTTTGGCTTCTTAAAGGGCTAGTGTTTTTCTCCATGCAATTACTACAGCCTATAGCAGAGGTAAGGCACAGACGTGTTTCTAAAGTCAGGCATAACAGCTCTTTTCGGTCACGTTGAAGTCCTATATCTGCGATGCTCTTCATTTTTTTTTCACTCGTGGTTCTTCCCGCACTAATTGACGAGATACGCGTTCTCTATTCTAATGAGGGCTCTTTTTCCTTTTTTTTTCAAATATATTTTGCCACTTATCTGCCGAATATATTTTGCGCGCGCGCCCTAATGATCCCAAATCTCGGTTAGGACCCGAGCGAACTGCATGGAGGCGAAAAAAAGGAGAAAACCAGCTAAATTGAAGCTCCACTAAGCCCCGGAATCGTAAAGCACTGCCCACCCAACATGTGAACTCGATTCGAGAGTGCTTGCGAGTCCTCATCAGCAGCAATTATTGATAACCACGGCGCATTTTCAGTCGAACGTCGCCGCTTTATTGAAATAGGTGTTGTAAAAGTTGTAAATGTAAGCCGAGATTTTCTCGTGAACATAAAAAATTAGTCATTTCTCTGTCGGGAAATTAGGAGCAAACGAAGCTTGGCGAGAGTGTGTGTGAACCACTTTCTTTCTTTCTTTCTTTCTTTCTTTCTTTCTTTCTTTCTTTCTTTCTTTCTTTCTTTCTTTCTTTCTTTCTTTTTCTTTCCCTTTTCCTTTCTTTTCTTTCTTTGTTTCTTTCTTTCTTTCTCTTTCTTTCTTCCTTTGTTTTCTTTCATTTCCTTCTTTCTCTTTCTTTCCTTTCTTTCCTTTCTTTCTTTTGTTTTTTTTTTTCTTTTCTTTCTATCGCAGTGGGCAATGCTCCTTCCCAATTTTTTCCTTCCTCCTTGCCGGAATCGGAAACCTTCAAGTACACTCTCAGCAACGCAACATTTAAGTTGCTAAAGCCAAACACGACTGTCATGCGGGAAACAACGAAAGGAAGCAGTGTAAAACAACAAGGAGAATGTGGCAACGTGAAATCTCAAATGATTCTGATAACAAATCGGATTCCCATATCTGAAGTGACTGTTTGCCGATTAAGTCCACGGTCGAGAGAACATCACTTATCGAATAACCACGCAAGCATATGCGCATATGACCCGTGAACCTTCGAGGGCCTATTTGTGCATATGCTCATTCCCACATAGTTTCTAGCGCCGGATTTTTCGCAGTCTCAGAAAGCATGGCTTGTTGAAGCTCGTCTAGAAAAGCATGTATGTAGTGCATAAACACAAACGGCTCATCCGCTGCTTCGATGTTATTAAAGGACTCGGCCCGCATGAAGCGCATAAACACTGGCGTCCAAACACCACGACCCCGAAGCACGTAGTCACTGAAGTCAGTGCATCGATTCCCCGAAGAGCGATCTGAAAGTACAGTTCCGGGGATATGGCCTTAATTGCGCGCAATGGGAACGCCGTCCTAGGAAGATACCTCGGCTACTTGCCGAGTTACGTAAGTAATTTCTTTTCTAGCCTTGCGCTTACCGCAAAATGCGCAAGTAACTCATCATAGGACCATCTGCGGTTCGCTTATGGTACCACTTTGAGCAGTGTTTGTTTTCTGCACACACGGTCACTCGTTCCCCTAGCTCTCGGTCCACGTAAGCGCGTGAATGAATCAATAAATTGATGACGTTTGAAGCGTAGATGCCATGCATATGAGTTGCGTGCCTCTGTGTTGATGTAAATAAAAAAAACAATAATTTCGCTTCTCTTATATAAGAGGTTGTTTTTGAAGCAACAGAACCCGTTCGAAAATTTATTCAGGCGTTTGAAAGTAACTTTCCGCTGAAAAGAGATCGATGACAAGTTGTCCTTCACGCGAACAATTTCTGCTGTGCGAAACTTTACGTTCGTCTTAGAAGAGCCTCCTATAAGAGCTTACCAACGGAAACATTTTTAACACCATCTCTTACTCTGAGTACATTCTCAGCAAGGAAGGAAGGAATACAAAAGCGAGAAGGCAGGGAGGTTAACCAGACAGCAGTCCGGTTGGCTACCCTACACTGGGGGGAAAGGGAAAAGGGGAGTAGAAATAATAATAATATCTGGGGTTTTACGTCCCAAAACCACGATATGATTATGAGAGACGCCGTAGTGGAGGGCTCCGGAAATTTGGACCATCTGGTGTTCTTTAACGTGCACTGACATCGCACAGTACACGGGCCTCTACCATTTCGCCTCCATCGAATGGCGACCGCCGCGGCCGGGATCGAACCCGCGCCCTTCGGGTCAGCAGCCGAGCACCCTAACCACTGCTCCACCGCCGCGGACTAGGGGAGTAGAAAGATGAGAGAAAGGAGCGCAAGAAGAAGAAGAAGAAAGAAAGAAAGAAAGAAAGAAAGAAAGAAAGAAAGAAAGAAAGAAAGAAAGAAAGAAAGAAAGAAAGAAAGAAAGAAAGAAAGAAAGAAAGAAAGAAAGAAAGAAAGAAAGAAAGAAAGAAAGAAAGAAAGAAAGAAAGAAAGAAAGAAAGAAAGAAAGAAAGAAAGAAAGAAAGAAAGAAAGAAAATGATCAACAAATACGCTGAATTGAAGCTAAAACAAGTGACCTAAGGTCAAGTGCGTTGTTTCCGGGCATTTCAAAGGCAAAAATTGTACATAGCAGTTGCTTTTGCTTTTATTCACTCGGACAAACCGGGGGGCGGGGGAGTGCAAGAATTACTGATGTTATTTCTTATGTTGTTTTAATCTATACCTCAAGCTACCTTCCCGTTCTTTAAGGTGTAAACAACTTAATTTCCTCTCAGAAGCATCGTGCGGGGAGTGCGACACAAGGACTGCTTTCCTAGACGGTGCAATCACCTTTTGCGGCTGAGCATATGTGGTCAATTAAACAAAATGTCACTTACCACATTGAAACATAAGTTTTATGCTTAACTCAATTTACGCTTCGGCTTCGGGCTTTACACTTGGATGTTAAAGGAAGCCCTGACAACGTTTTTTTTTCTTTAGTCTGTCATATTTAGGGTAAGTGAAGGCACTCTGCCTCAACCAACATGATTCTTTCAAACAGCAGCCCTTGTGCCCTTTCCAATTCCGTACAACCAAAAGAAACAAAATACCTTTACAACGGCTCTGATGTGCGCAGTAGCTGTTCGCTTACTTCTCAGATTTGCCAATCTTTGGTGAAACCACTGCAATGATTTATATTCTAGGAACAATAGAATTTAAAATTGTTGCTTTTATTTTAACAATTCTTTAACAATTTTAAATTCTGTATCGATATCGGATATTCTATATCCGATATCGGTTTAATAACCACAAGGCTCATACCTGTTCACTTCATCACCTTCCAATATCAAAGCATGCTAACATAATGGGCCACTCATTTAACAACATCACAGACACGATTCTGGAGGCTGGTTTCCGAACGCATCATGATAGGGAAGTACGCGAATCGTTTTTCATCTTTAAGGTCAATACGATCGCAGGTGGTTTGAATGAAAGTGCCGGGAAACTTAGTGTCTTCCATCAATGACTGCTGTCGATCTTATTGCTTGTGCCACCTGTAATCCTTATGCACCCGTCGCTACTTGTGAATTGATTGCTTATGAGAAGGTTGTGATATGGGGCCCCAATAGATATATTTCATTTTTTCTTGTTGTGCTTGCTTTTATGAAGTTTGTGCTCACGTGATCATTGGAACCGAAACGTATGCGCTTATATGCTGTAGTACCACTGTCACTTCTGTTATTCTGACGAAGGCCGGTCCCACAGCCGAAACGTAAAAGAAACCACTTTGTTTATCGACGTTTGTCTGCTTCTTTATTCATATTATTTACTGGCGTCCTAGAAGCTGTTCCCTGCAATTATATATACAGGGTGTCCCATTTATCACGCAGCACGATTTAAAAAAAGAGGAACGGCGTTACGCGAAGCAGATTTAGTGCATAATGTTCCCAGTATACTGTAGTAGCCGCTACTATTTTTTTTCGTTAATGTGAATTACTTAATTAGTCCTAATTAATTTCGTAACTCCGAAAATACTCACCTAATTATCAAAGTGTCAATGAGGCAAATGTGAGCATGTTGAAATGACATCCATCTGTGCTACTTTCAACAACGTACTAATTGCGTGCTAATTTTTTCCTTTTGGATTAGATTGTTGCTTCATGCATGGCCTCCGAGGTCGCGCGCCGGCGCACAATCTCGGGACACCCTGTGTATATATATATATATATATATATATTGCGGTGTGAATGATCGAGCACTCTCAAGAGACAGAGCAGCTGCGAAAGTGACAATGAAAAGGTTTCTTGCCATGCACTGGAATATGCTTGCGCTATCAGTTCCACTTCATTGTTGTTTTACGAGACAAATCATCCGAATATGACACATGTATGAATAATGAAAGAGCAGCGTGATTTTGTAAATCAGTGTTCGCTGATACGATGAGTCAATACAATACAAGAATGATAGCGCACAATGGCAGACAAAGGAACGACTTTACTCAGCTCCACGTCGTACTGGTTTACTGGTGAGAGCATCCTGACAAAGAACTCTCATAGCAATGCCCGGTTAAGAGAGAAAGAGAGATCCGCGCGAAAGACTACGCGCTGGCAACTGCTGAGCTCCCTGCCCATGTGTTGAGAAATAGGGGTTGTAAAGAGGACGTGTACAGAGATTTCGGCATAAAATACCAAAATAAGGCTGCACGTAATTGGGACGGCGTGATGCGACCTAAACGCGAAGTTAATGCAACGACGCCTGTCTTGACGTGGGGAATATTCACTGTCCCGCGTTGCACGACGGTGGAGCGGAACATTAATAATAGCTTAGCACACTCCTAGTCACGTGGATAGAATCTGAGTCAGATGGCACGAAGCGGTACGGCGTAAGACGACACTGTACGGAAAATGAGCTAGAGGTGCGTGGAGATTGCAGGGTCGTGTGCGTTTAGTCTCTGCAGTTTGTATTTCGGTACGGAAGATTAAGGAACTCGTTTTTTTGATGCTATATACTTTTGCGCCGACAGGCATTTCCAGAGCTCGAATTTCTGTGTTCGAAGAGAGGGGGGGGAGAGAAGAAAATATACTTCTCGAATTCGTCGTGGGTTTCGTAATCAACATTTTCGACTTCTCTAGTTCGCATTTCAAGCTCGCATTTTTCATTAAATAAAATCGTCTACGTGCAAGAGGAGTGCGCCAGTTTTCAGCGAACATTTTTTAAGAGACCACCACTGGTGAAGTGGATTATAAGTTGGGTTTTGAATTTACTGGCAAAAGGCTTTCTATAAGCATTTCCGCACGAATGAGCTCTTCTATTCGCGCAAATATTCGCTCCTCAGTATTCCGGAAGGGCCCAAGATGAACAACCACGAATCAGGAAGTTACGCAAACGATTGTAAGATGATAGTTTAGAAATTATTATTACTAGTGTTAAAAATCAAACGAGAGGTTGCAAATGGCTGCCACTTTTCTTTTTAAACGCCATGAGCATTTGTTAAAGGTGGCGTCTATCGGGGACATTCGGTCGCGGCAGCTTTCAGTGAGGTCACATCCATGACATGAATGTGACTTGAACCATATAGTTTTTATACGGAAAACGCCGTAATTTATATGTGAGCGTAATGCATTTATAACAAGCACACACACACACACACACACACACACACACACACACACACACACACACACACACACACACACACACACGTGCACAAACACACACACACACACACACACACACACACACACACACACACACACACACGCACACACACACACACACACACACACACACACACACACACACACACACACACACATACACACACACACACACGTGCGCGAACGCTCGCGAAAACCACAGGAAAGAGAACCGCGCTTAGCGACGAAGCTATCACACATCGCTTACGCCGAAATGGCTCCCAGGCCGCAGCACTAATGAGCGGGGCAAACCGTTGGCCGCGAAAGACGAACGCGTTTGGTGTGTGCGTGATACCAAAAGCTCTGCCACATTGTTTACGCGTCACAGGAAGAAATCAGTGAACACAAGGACAAGATAAGGGGCAACGCAAAGGAAGAGTTAGACAGGAAGGGATCTAGGATGGCGTGGCATGTTTGCACTGTTCTTGAGGCTCGGTATAAAGGGAGACTTCAGCGTACACTGCGGGCCTTGTTTGCGATGGAAACACGGGGCAATTGGACGCTGTTTGGGAAGGCAAGCCGGAAGTGAGGCTCATCGATCCGGGTACGAAAAGAACCCGGAATTATAAAATACGAAAAACGTCTTACGCGCGTTGGTGTAGAATGTCGGATGAGGGATGGGAGGGGGCGAGTTGCTGAAGCAGAACGTGGTTACCCTCTAGCAACTTTCACTAGCTGCATGCATTATAATGTGGTATTGATAACGCGCAGCCCTGTTTGAGCATGAAGAAAAGAATCAAATGAGTCATAATTAGCCGTCATAATGATGCCTGCTATTCCCTTCCTTGTTTCTGCCTCTCCCCTTCATGCTCAAACTGAGCTGCACCATAGGAATACGACATTACATCGCACCAACTTTCCCGATCTTCAATACTTAAGTGCATGCAGTAAAGCCGGAGCTCCGGTTTTTATCGGCCCATCAGAAACGAGAGCCAGGGGATATTCTGGCTCCTGGTGCGTAATAATATTTTTTTAGAACGCAGCTCTTAAGCGCCCGTTCCTGCGTTGAGCGGCGTCGCCGTTGCCGTTGCCGTCACGGTCGGTGGCTAACCCGCGAATGAGCACGTGCTAGATATTTTGGAAAGCTCCAGCACCGTGTCCAACGAAGACGAAGTACGTGCCGCGAGAATTGTGCAAGCAATGAAGACATACGTTGGTCGAATGTTTTCCTAGGCACCCATTCCTGTCTTGGGCGGCGTCGCCATCGCATTCGCCGTGACATTCGCCGTAAGAAGAAACACATCTAGAGCCTCCTAAAAACTTCCAAGCCATGCACGGTGTAGCGGCTGAGGCAGGGTACATTTCGGTTCATAGAGCGTGTACTCCTCGTCCCACCCTTATGCTATCCTGCACCGTGCAGCAAAGTGGGTGAGCTACTTTACCCACAGGTGGCGGCCATCCTATATTCTAACATTGACCTTCAGATAGTGCTTGACACGCACGCATGTACCGCTTACTTGGTGGAATATGCAAATAAGACTAACCGAGTAATGCCCAATCTGAACCGGGCATTGAAAGATATTTTCAAATGGAAGGGCGACATGGATTGCACGCAGGCACTGACATCTGGGTGTGAATATGCTCAATGCAATTAAATAGTGGTATGTAATTATACAAACTTACTTGTCCCTCTCAAATTGTTTGTCTCAATATATCGCGAAGTCACAACACCCTAACATCTGCGCTCAGAATTTGTGGTAGGCATTATCGTAATCATCGGTGAATATTTTTTGTTCTTCCATGCTTCGAAATTTGCTCGTCGTCGCCCAGGTTTCTATTACAGAGAAGCAATGGAGGAGCACTGTACAGATGGCATTCACTTTGACTTTAGAGACTCGATGATCGGCCTTCTAGTGAAGGAATGGCCTTGGGAGCCGGGCCTGATAGCTCACCAGCCCAGAAAGCCACACGGGCGCTCTGGAGTTCTTGAAGAGAAGGGAATCGATCGACCACCTGGGATACGCTACGTTGTGCGCCTGTGTTTTGAAATGTGTAAATAAAAAAGAAGAGAAAAGTAATGCTGCTTAGCTATGGAAGTCAAATGGAAGGCCATACACCGGCATCTTTTATTACGCTTTCATCGAAATGCTACCGCCACGAACAGGACCGGACCTGCCTCTTTCGGGTTACCAGCAGGCCGCCGTAACCACTGCGTCACCGTGACGCTGATGCGATGACTGCACGCATGTTGTCCATTTACTTTCATTATTGTATTTCGCACAGCGGCTCCAGTCAACACTGCGCTGATTTTCCTGAACAATTGTTTCTAAATCATGGCTCCCAAGATTTGCTCGCGGCTCTGCACTGCAGTGTGGATTCTAGGGCAGACAAGGAAGCTTCAATGCACATAATAAGCTACAGTGGACTTTTTTTGCATATGTGAGGTACATTATTCAAGTGAAAGCTTTAGATGCTTTTTCGAACGCAAAACAGTGACCGTGGTGAGTAAAAACGAGCGACGCAAAAAATCGTCAGGGGACGAGGTCATCCCACAAGTCGTGACCACACTACATGTGACCAAAACTCAAGTCTTCGTCATCACTTCATGATTATGTCACATAACGTGACGTCACCCGATCTTGCCACCACTTGAAATCGCCACCCGGTCAAGTCTGTGCTGATCTCTGAGGAAGTGCTCAACCTCGTTGAGTACCAAAAGCTGTCTTGGGGGAGGCACTAATACACCTTACTCAGAAGAAAAAGAAGAAGAATATGGCTTTCGCCCTAGAATCAGCTTAGAAAAATGCAGAAGGGGCCATGTAAGGTATTTTTTTTTAGAATGTTCGTGGCATTATCTTCGACCAGTATGCTTGGCGCAGACTATTTCATGCTTAGCTCTACTTTCGCTTACAGGAGAGTCAGCCATTTTGTGTAATCCCACACACTGCAGGCGCGATTATTTACTGCATAGTATAGTGTTTGTGGCTAGGCTTGAGTATAAAGTAAGCCTCAAGTTTTAGGTATTTACGGGATAGCGCTATGCTAGGACAGAAAGAAATTACTCAAAATGAGGGTGTGTGCTCTTCGCTACCTGCGGGGCACCTTCGTGGACATGGCTTCTTAAGCAAATTGCACCGCAGCAGACCACCCAATGCCATTGAAAAGTCACTAGTATGTCATCTTGAACATCCTTTACCCATACTCCAAGTGTGAGCTCCAGAAGTGAATTTTAGCGACTCGTGTGCAAAGGAAACGGTGCTCGGGCAGATCGCACAGCGCGTGACAGCTTTAGCCTAACTTACTCAAGCTTTGCTATTAATATTTTTGTTCGAAATTAAAAGCAGTGCCAATAAAAGTTGTGCTTTTGGACTTCGGAAAACTGAAAGCCATAATTCCAATTTTTCTGTTGTGTTGTCATATTTGCAACTAAAGTGCGCGTTTGTGGACATATAATTTCACCCTTTGAAATTAAACTCTTATAACCTTGTATTCTTTTTTTTTTGTCATTCGTGGAACCACGTAAAATGATATTTTGCATACTGCATCTATTTTTCTTGCCTAAAACCTTGTTCAGTAAAAAAGAGGTTATAGAAGGCATCAAAGCGTGTATTTGGCGTGATGTTATTAAAATAAATCTGCTGCACCCGAAATCATCCAACTATGAAAAAAAAAGCGAATTACGAGCCACGAATACAGAAAACATAAAGAATTCCTCGAGTTTCGAATTATACTTTTGCGGGCGGAAAGATCGTGCATTCTTGAAGCCCATTTCCGCGAGCGTCGCGCGGCGTCATTTGTCACGCTTAGAAGCATGTCAAACACAGAGACGGTGAAACGGGCTCGCCCTTGCTCGCAGCGCGGCTGTCTTTTTTTAGTAAGGGTGAGAGTGCAACGTTTACACCTCGTAAACTCCGATCATCACTCTTTCGCGGGTGCTGAGCGCGCGTCACAAAAAGCATTTCCAAGTATACTCTCTGCACCACTTGCGTACGCGGAACAAAATGTCCTACTTCGTGCGCATGCGCGCACACTTTCACACATAGGTAAGGGAAAGCAAACAAAGAGACGCATACTTTTAGGCACAGAAGCACGAAAACGCGCGCTCGCGCAGACACGGAGAGGGAGAAAGCTGAGGTGTTTGATTTATGTGCAATCCAAGATTTCAGTTCACGCGTTTTAATGATTGTTGGGGTTTAACGTCCCAAAAACCACCATATGATTATGAGAGACGCCACAGTGGGGGGCTCCGGAAACTCCGACCACCTGGGGTTTCTTAACGTGGTCTGAAAGCTAAGCACACGGGCTTCAAGCATTTTCGCCTCCGTCGAAAATGCGGCAGCCGCGGCCGGGATTCTCCTGCGACCTCCGGGTCAAGTTGAAGCAGTTTCTGCTGCGGAAACGAAAAGCAGTTGTACGGATAAAAATATCAAAAGTATTAACCGTACGCATACAATCTTTTTTATTTGCAATGCCCGCTATAGCTGTAAAAGGGTCTTTTTTTATAGCACCACCGACCTGTAGCAGCACCGACCTCAGCACCGCCGAGGTCGGTGCTGCTACTAGCTCAACAGCCCCGAGATTCAATGATGCAGTAAACAATGCAGAAAGTGCTTCCTTATTCATCCCCGACTCAGCTAGATTTCATAGTGCGATTCCGCTTCGTTTACATCTAATGTCCTTCGCACGAAGTCGCCAATAAACGGGAAATTAAGAACACCGCACTCTTCGAATCAGGCCCCGTGCTTACGTGGTATCGCAATGACGCGTCCACTTTTGTTAACGTTGGCTGCTGATTGAGAAACTTACGCTTCACTACGCAAAATCCATGTAGTCTGGTTATAGAATTATGCGATGAGGTCGTTAGCTCACAACAAGACTGGCTGCACTCCACTTATTGTTGTTAGTGGCATTATGTTAGAGTTGAGTTGAGCTACTACGTTTGACTTACGACCGACGCCACCGAGACTACGACAGCTTTGGGAAGCGTGTAAGCAATTTCCACACCGCAGATTTCATTAATAGATAGATAGATAGATAGATAGATAGATAGATAGATAGATAGATAGATAGATAGATAGATAGATAGATAGATAGATAGACAGACAGACAGACAGACAGACAGACAGACAGACAGACAGACAGACAGACAGACAGACAGACAGACAGACAGACAGATAGATAGATAGATAGATAGATAGATAGATAGATAGATAGATAGATAGATAGATAGATAGATAGATAGATAGATAGATAGATAGATAGATAGATAGATAGATAGATAGATAGATAGATAGATAGATAGATAGATAGATAGATAGATAGATAGAGTGCGTACTCTCGAAGAGAGAGCCGCGCATCTCGAAGCTGGACGTGTCGGTCGACGGCAAGAGCCAGTGGCGACGGGCCCGTGCTTCGCTGTGCGAAAGTTTGCGCGACATAGCGCAAAGTTCCCGAATTATTTTTCTTGTTGGTTTCTGTCGGGTGTTTAGCCTTTCATTTATTGCGATGTGCGATTCAGATGCATTGGAGTAAAAACAAAGGAAATCAGAAAGAATAACACGGGCAAGCTGAAAATCATAGGAGGCAACAAAAATAAAAATAAAAAAAAGAACAGCGCCATTGTTTCCCGGATATGGTCTTTTCGGGGGGGAAGCTAGGCGATAATAGCTTCGGGATTTTTCGGATGAAAAGAATTGATGCCTTCTGGAAGAACTGAAGGAAATGAAAGCGTTTTTTTTATTGCGCTAAACCGGAAAAAGGGTATAAGCTGGGACTTAAAAGATGTGTATTGACGAGGAAATAAAATCGGACGTTGTTTGGTGACCTGGTTGCTAGATGACCCAGAAAAGTGGGGAACTGAACGGAAGCTGCCCTTGGAAGGGTACTTTAATGCCCTTTCAGCCGGATTTCCGTCGTGAACAACGGGAAATGAGACCGCATGATGGCGGAAGAGTATAAGTCAGGGTGCGAAACGCAGATTGCTGTGAACCACTAAAGTAAAGATAAGTAAAGCTTTAGCTGCCCGCTTCTGGTCTCCTTAAGCACTACTGAGATATAGGGCGTAAGGCTATTTTAAATGTCTCAAACAAACTCACTACTGCACAAAGGATGGTATGCAAAAAAAGAACTTGTATCCTGAAAATTTTTAAATTATAAGAGGTGTTAAAAATTGAAGGACACTTTGTACATTCCAAAGTGTGTTCTACGAAAGCTTGTGGCCATTCGACTGACTATGCTATGTGTTTTTTTCTTTTACACTCTCAGTGGGATGGCACGCAAACTGAATGTGTGCGTGTTTTCTTTTTTTTAATTTTTTACCGCGAATCGCAGCGAGGCGCGAGACTGATGTGCCTCCGTTCGCATGTTTGTATTTTCTCGTGCCTTGCGCATCGTGCAAACGCCATCCGCGTTCCAACGCTTAAATTGACGGACACTTTGTAAATTCTAAAGTGTGTTCCGCGAACGCCTGTGTTCATTGAGACGGGGGTCGGTCAGAATGGAACGCGATGCGCGCGTCTCCCTCCTTGCATGATTGGAAACGCTGGGCACAGCGACGCTACGCAAGCAAAGCGTGAGCGCTGTAGAGTCCGACACGACCGGCGTCCGTTAGCGCACCCCGGTCGGCCACCTGGCACCGTGCCAGGGCTCGGACGGATGGACGGACGGACACGGATGGAGGGATGGACAGAAGGACGGACGTGAGCATGAGTCATTAAAGGCTTTCGCCTTAAAATGTGTTTGTGCATGCATTCTATGAATGGTGGTGAATTTTTTCTTGTCTAGTATGTGTATAGACGCAAGTTTCGCAACGTCACGTCAGAATGGTGCCATAGACTGTTGTCGCGTCAACTGCGTGTAAAAAGATGAGCGATCAGAACTCTGCGTGTTTTTTAAATGCGAATGCATTTCTTAGGCGGGCTATGTCAGGCATCCGTTGTCCGGCGTTGTCCGCGGAGGAGGAGTAGGAGGATAGGTTGAGGAGGTGTCCGCGCGCCGGCAGGTGTTATCTCTCCGCTCTCACTCCCTCTCCCATAGCAACAGCTGCGGGCGCGCGCGCTTATCCTCGCCCCTAGCAACCGGAGCAGGTGGTGCGGGCGGAGAGCGGAGAGTGAGTGGAGAGGAGGAGCGCGCTCTGGTGTGTGAGGGCGCTCGCATCGCGGGAGCTCGGCGGAGCTCCCGCGTGTGTGGAGAGAGTGTAGGAGAGGGTAGGTGCAGTGCTTCGCCGCTCCTTCTCTCGCCGTTCGCTCTCTCTCTTCCCTGCGCCCCACTCTCCCGTCCGCTCGCTCGCACGTATATATAAATGGAGTGAAGCGCGCGCGAAATGCATTCGCATTTCCTCACGATTCCCTTCGGGGAGGTGGGGGGCATTTTTTATGCCTTGCTTAATTTATGCGGCCTATTGTACGTGCTGTATTCTACTTGTTATGTTGTATACTAATCACCACAACTTATTGTACGGCTCACATCATGCCATTTTGTAGTCTATCGGCGAGTCAGTCTATAAGGGGCGTTGCCAGAAATATTTTTCAATGGGAGAGGATAGGGTTTCAACCACTTTATTGTAAAGTTTTGTGTGCGTTTGGATGAGCGCGTCTGTATATATGTACCTGTGCAGAATTGAATATTTTCAGGCTGGTGGTGTGTTTTGAATCCTTCTGTATCCCCTCTCCCCTGGATGAGCCGGGGATAGCGTTTACAGGGATGCTGTCTAGCTTTTGTTAGGCCGGTTCACGTTATCAGAGAGGAGCTGCGCGCTCCTCCTTGTAACCTTGGGTAACGTGTTTACGTTAGCACCTTGCACAATACAGTCGAGACTAGGGTTGGTGTCCGCGAGACCGTATGCTTCATTGCCTTTCGCGTGCGGTCTTTCGAAGGCCGGTGCCTTTCCCACGGCTATACTACATTTAGCAGACGCGGATGGGATAGCGCTTCGTGTCTGCAAAGTAGCTGTCACCATCAGGGTCTGAAGCGAGACAGTTGGCTTTCCCTGCAACCTTGGAGCCACCACCCACTGCACTTGGCTCTCTGAGCTCCCTCGCGGATAGGGCAACATCCGCTTCGCTGAATGACGTAACACAGCCCGGTTTGAATTCTTACGTTTTATGTGATGGATCGACAAAGGACTCTTCGGGGGCTCCACTATCATGACGAAGCTTCCGTCTGGGACAGTTGGTAGAAATTTTTGTCATATTTAGACTAGCTGTTCTCTGACTGCCAGTTGTTCGGGGTTGCATTACAGCCTGATTTGGTGCGTTTATCCCACCAGTGGTAACCTCGCCTAGACTATCATTTGCACCTGCACCATGTGCGATAACCTCAGATGTCTCGTTGTCATTGTATTAATTTACAGATTTTTCTTCTGCGTCAGTTTCAAGAACGTTAATGCAATTCAACACTTCCTCACTTTATAAAGGATGATCATTGTTTGTTACTGGCAGCCTTTACTACATTGCTGGCATCCTGCGAGTCAA
>JALIZH010007374.1:0-161110 GCA_030522465.1 Rhipicephalus appendiculatus
GTGTTGCTTTGTGCTTGTGTTAATATGTCTGCCGTGTTTCAATCTGTGAGCACTGTACTGTCGGCCGCAAAAGTTTGCGGGATTTACAGCGCGTGGCGGAGCGACGAAAAACTGCATCGCTGCATCACCTACCGTGACGCGGCGGGTGTTGAGGATATCGGCCTCAGTTGCTGGATCTTATCCGGATCCAGCAACTGAGGCCGATAGGCCTCAACACCCGCCGCGTGACGGCAGGGGTGACGCAGCGATGCAGTTTTTCGTCGCTCCGCCACGCGCTGCAAATCCGCAAACTTTTGCGGCCGATAGTAGTATACATTCAGGCACAACATACGTACAAGGTCCAAAATATGTCCACGAAGGGATCCCATTCTGGATCTCCGGTGGATGTGCGAAAATGTTTTTTTGAATATCTGTCGGACATCCGATAGAACTCCAGCGGAGATTTACGGATCTCCAGTGGATATCCATTACAGCCGAAACGGATATACATCGGATTTCCGAGGGATATCTGTGGTTGCTTGGGCTCGCTCACGTGAAATCTCGTCGCGCTGTTGGAAGACAGCACCGATTCCATGTCCGCTGGCATCTGTGTGCAGAAATGTGGGTGCACTCTCGTCGAAGTGGCGGAGGACGGGGTCTGATGTTAACGCACGTTTAAGGGCTTGGAAAGCACACTCGCAGTCATCAGTCCAAACGAAGGCTGTTCCCGACGTCAGAAGCTTGTGTAATGGACTCGCAATGGTAGCAAAGTTACTGATGAAGCGGCGGAAGTAAGACGCCAGGCCAAGGAAACTTCGCAAATGTTTTTTGATTGTCTGGGCGAGGGAAACGAATCACGGCAGCAATCTTGTCTGGGTCGGGTCGAACACCATCTTTGCTGACAAGGTGGCCGAGCACTTTGATGCTTTTAGTGGCGAAGTGGCACTTCTTTGTGTTGAGCTGAAGTCCAGCGTTCGAAATGCATGTTAAAACTTCGTCCAAACGCTCAAGGTGCTGAGGAAAAGTAGATGAAAAAATGACGATGTCGTCTAGATAACATAAGCAGCTTTTCCACTTGAGGCCACGTAAAACAGTATCTATCATGCGCTCGAATGTTGCAGGAGCGTTGCATAATCCAAAGGGCATTACGTTGAACTCATAAAGCCCGTCCGGTGTTGCAAAGGCTGTCTTGTCCTTGTCTGCTTCGTGCATAGGTATTTGCCAATACCCGGACCGGAGGTCAAGACTGGAGAAATACTCTGCACCTTGAAGGGAGTCGAGGGCATCATCGATGCGTGGCAACGGATATACATCTTTTTTTGTGATCTTATTTAGCGCTTTGTAATCAACACAAAAACGTACAGAGCCATCCTTTTTCCGGACCAACACCACAGGAGATGACCAAGAGCTGGAGGAAGGCCGGATGATCCCTAGTGAAAAAATCCGTATGTACGGAAGATACAGATCCGTACATATGGAATTATGGTATTACGGATCCGCATGGTACGGATCCGCATGGTACGGATCCGCATGATCCATATATATGGTTTCCGCATTAAAATCTCCGTATATACGGCTTCCGTTTATACGGAAATATGGTATTATGGATGCCGTATGATACGGCTGGTCGTGCGGATTTGTGGTCGTGCGGAAACCGCATGATACGGCTTATATATATACCGTTTCCGCATCAGATGCCATAATGAATTTGTGCCGTCCATTTGGGGATACTAAAATCTATCTTCTGTAAGGCAAAACTGACTTGAACAGGGTTAATTGATGTGTAATTTTGGTTTAGCGAGTCCATACAATGCAGACAAGGTCTTAAGTCAGAACAATTGTCGAGGACCGCTTAATCAAGAGAATGAAGTAAACTGAACAATATTTATTCTGCACCTGAACGCGCAGAATAAGCATAAACGATGTGCACTGTCAGATGACAACACCCTCGCACGCACCACGCACAATAACCACAAACAATGGGCACTGTCAGACAAGACGACACCCTGGCACGCACTACCACACACACACTTGTCGACGTCTGCCACCACTGGTTATGCTCAATGTGTCGAGAATGTAGAAACAGTGGCAGTTCTCACGCGCAGAGTAAGCATAAACAATGTGCACTGTCAGACGACACAACACCCTGGCACACACCAAGCAGAATAAGCATAATGCACACTGTCAGATGACATGACACCCTGGCACGCACAACACACGCACTTGTTCACACCGGCCATCATTGACCATTCCAGATGACGAAAATGTAGAAACAGCAGCTGATCTCACACGGCACTGCACACGGAATGGCACTAATCTGCCACCCTTATCTACAATGAAGGCCTGACATTCACACTGGCAATACAACTGAACCTTTATTCTGCACACGTACATATGCAGAATAAGCATAGCAATGTCACTGTATCCGAGACGACACGACACCACTGTCCTGGCACGCACCACCACACACGCACTTCTTCACGTCTGCCACCACTGACCATGCTCGATATTATGAGGATGTAGAAACAGGAGAATCTCCTGCCCTTGCGAGGTAACGGCATTGACCCACCATCCTTAACTGCAATTAAGGCATGGCATTCTCACTGGCGGGTAAACCTTTGAAGCTCTAATGCCAAGCAGGAAAAGTGGTGGAGCAAGCAAAGTCCATGGTGACACAAAAATAGGTGGCTCTCCGATGTAACTAGTTGTGGCAAGTCGCGTCATGCACCTTCGGGTTCCCGTGGTGTTACGAGATCCTGCAGATTATAAACCTTTCCTGCAGGCACACACACACACACACACACACACACACACACACACACACACACACACACACACACACACACACACACACACACACACACACACACACACACACACTTGGTCACCATTTGGTTGCAATGTAGGCAACAGCTAACCGGTAGGCACATTCACTGCCGCACAACCACAGGACATCCAACGCCTAGTTGGTTGCGAAGGGCAGGGGGCAGCCGCTTCAGCACTGGCATTCCAGGTAGCCGCATAAGCTTGTAGGAGACGCACGCACAGGTCCAAGTGATGGCAATGAGGTGAGCACAGAAACTGCTTGCTGTCACCAGTCTTCGCCCAGACCAGGCCTGAGCAAGACACCAACTGCTGCTGAAGGGTCGAGATGACTTGTCCCGTGATGTGGCTAGGGCTTCATGTTAGGGGCACAAGTGTGGGAGATGACCAGGTTCCAGAGGCTGAGCTCGCTCCACAGCAGCCTTGCGCGGTTGTGTCTAGCCATGCTTGGTCATGGCACATGCCACTAACACAGCTGCATGAATACTTGAGATGCCAGATATCATAGGCAGCAGCAGTTTCCACTGCAGGGATATTCAACTGTTTGTAAAGACAATAACAAAATGTATATTGTTTAAAACTTTAATTACTCATAAATAGTAACAAAAAGCAATGACCCTCCGAAGGTGTTGAGGTGAGCAGACATATGCTTCGGTTCAATTCTTCAACACCTTCAAAAGGTCGGCCAAATGCCTGTTGACTTGCCGCCTCCTCTCCTTCTTCTCCTTGTCATTTGGATGTTTTTCCATATGCACTTCAAATGCATCTGGGGGAAAAAAACACCTTGAGTACTGAAGTTCCCTCTGGCAAAAAACTCATCATCCATGCATACAAAAAGGAAGTCGTTCCGCCTAACAGTGTCGAGTAGTGATACATATCCATTACTCCAGCCCAGTGAACTTGCTCTATTGAGGTCTGCATACACAACTGGGCACCAAGTGGAGAGGCCCTTACAAAAATGTAACTGGAGGCACTTTTCCGACAAGGACACCCGTCTATCCCGTGTCAAAATGTTGGCTCTGGCAATGTTCCTTAACTATTTCCCACACCTTACAAAAGAAATTTGTGATGACATCTCAAATCTCAAAGACGAAAATGCCTTGCTGTCCTATTTTTGGACCTTTTTGCAGAAGTTTCAGGTCTGAAAATGCATAGAGTGATGCCTCTACTACCACCATATTGTTTATTTCACTTCCTCCCACCAGTTCTTGCTCTGCAGTCAGCTGCAGCCTGAGGAGTTGTGCAATTTGCGATGTCAGACCAAAGTGCTTTGACCTTTTCTATTGAGCTTGTGGCTGCCATGTGCCATGTTCTTCATTGAAAGGATTCACCACTGTCAGCTTGACAATGACTACGCCTTTGTCATGAAGAAAGAGGCAAAGCATGGCAACGCGACAAAGCATTGAATAATGCCAATTTCAAAAAGTTACCTTCAGCACCATACAAGAGTTATGCTTTGAATCAGACACGAAATAATGCAGTGATGCATTCAAAAGGTGGAAGGAGGGCACTTTTATGGTAGATAGCATGTGTTCTTTAACTACACACAGTGCGTGCCTACATTGTCATTGTCACAATTGAGTACGAGGATGCCTATGGGTTTTCCATGTCAAACGTGCTGAACGTAGCACTCGACCCTCTTAGATTCTGTTCTAAAAAACTGCTGGCCCTTATTTTATTGAACCATATTTGTCCTCCTACTGTACTTTCGCAAAAAAAAAAGTTTTTTTTCTGTCCCTAATTGAGGGTGATACCAATATTGCCCAGGAGGGTGAAAGACAGCTTGCTGACAAAATTCCTAAAAATTACAATATAAACAGAGTACCTTATGTCTCTGCTGGTTACTAGAAAAGGAATGCAACTTTCTTATGCGCTCCAATTGTCGTCCGTTGATTCAACCCGCGGTATGTTTGTGGTGGAGGAATACGGCTATTCTGTGCCCTTTGGCAATATTTTTTTTATTTTGCAAAGTTCATAAACACAATATAACTATATTACATGGCTGTATATAGTTGGTGGCAAACATTTCAGAAAAGTATATAGGTTGATTACCGAGCAGTTTTGAAGAGTCAGAGAAGTGCAAAACGAAGAATGTGTGAAATGACTCATCTTCAGGCACATGCAGATTGGTGATGCAGTCCACTTAAAAACGTGTTTCCACTTATTTGGAGGGGTAAAACAAAGAACTCATTTGTGAATGACTAATTGGAGTAATTTTTTGTTTTAAGGGAGAAAACATTTTATGTTGAGTGTTCACTGCAGCACGCACTTCCTAGGGGCAATGATAAGATGTGGTGGCCACGCAGGTAGTAAGATCGTGTGCTGCTTTGCATTTTTTCATGTTCTATACTCACCAGCTTCCAGCAGTGCCACCAACCGGGTTTCATGTGGTTTTATATAAACATACTGTTCCCTTTAACAGGTGAACTTTGTTCTGGGGATCACGTCGTCGACAGATCGAGTGCCATATACTGGTCACTTTCCCGCCGTTTCCCATGTAGGCACACCTTGGATGTAAGTAACCCAAGCATTTCGGATAACGAGTACATGGCTTCCATGTTATGCTTTAGTCTGACAGCCGTAGTAATTGAAAGTGAAAACAGTAAATATCTGAAAGGACAGTGCCCTCTTACGGTTACCGTGCCTTCAGCACAGCAATCACATGCAGCTTGAATGGCGAAAGAGCACGTGAAAGCAACTCTTTAACTGCAAACCTTTCAGGGAAATTCTGGCTTGAAAAAGAGGCAAGACGATGATTCTGATGCTTATCCGAGGATGGCTGATATGATGGAAGAAAATGTCAAGGTGGGCGTGCCGGTACTTCTGCACCTGAAGCTTCGAGCTGTGAAGGCAAGCGTTCGCAATTTTAAACCAATTTTTCATCAGTTGGTTTCTGAAATTACTACGCAGTTATGTGTCATGGCTTCTTCCAAAGATGTGCTTGTTTTTGTGAGTGTGATTTAATTATTTAGAACTGTCGAGCAAAATGATGTTTTCGATTACGCTCGTCGTTATGTTTTTTCACACAAAAACAAGCACATCCCTTGAAGAAGACATGAGACATAACTGTCAAGTAATTTCGGAAACCAACAGGTGAAAGCGGTCAAAAATTATGGATGCTTACCTTCACAGTTTGAAGCTTCAGGTGCAGAAGCACCGGCACGCCCACTTCGACATTTGCTTCCACCATATCAGCCTCCCTCCGATAAGCTTTAGAATCATCGCCTTGCCTCTTTTTCAAGCCAGAAAATTTCCCTGAAAGGTGTGCAGTTAAACAGTTATTCCCACGAGCTCTTTTGCCATTCAAGCTGCATGTGATCGCTGAGCTGAAGGCACATTAATCATAAGGGGGGCACTGTCCTTTCAGATATTTACTGTTTTCACTTTCAATTGCTAAGGTTCTCAGACCAAAGCATGCCAAGGAAGCCATGTACTCATTATCCGAAATGCTTGGGTTACTTAGATCCAAAGTATGCCTACAGGGGAAGCGGCCGGAAACCAACCAGTGTATGGCACTCGATCTCTCGAGGACGTGATCCCCAGAACAAAGTTCACCTGTTAAAGGGAACACTATGTTTATATAAAAGCACATCAAACCCGGTTCGTGGCACTGCTGGAAGCTGGTGAGTGTAGAATGTGAAAAAAATGCAAAGCAGCACACGATCTTACTACCTACGTGGCCACTACATCTTACCACTGCCCCAAGGAAGTGCGCGCTGCAGTGAACACTCAACATAAAATGTTTTTCTCCCTTAAAACTAAAATTACTCCAATTAATCTTTCACAAATGAATCCTCCTTATTTACCCTCCGAAATGAGTGCAAGCATGCATTTTTTATGTGGAAAACATCCCAAATCTTCATGTGCCTGAAGATGGGTCATTTCACACATTTTTCTATGTTCGCATCTCTCACTCTTCAAAACTGCTAGATCCCCCCGCAGGGGCGTCTGCGCAAGCAGGCGTTTGGTGTGTAGCGACACCACGGACCCGAGCTAACGGGGGGGGTTTCGACTCTCTCCCACGCCTAGCCGTGCGTGGCTTCGCCGTGTCCGGGGAAAAGGGGATCCTGGGGGGTTGAGCCGACGCCGGGTGTTTGGACCTTTAAGGCCCCCCGGCAGAGGCAACACACCCCTTTGGCCCCGGCTTCACGTAGACGGCACCCCTGGGCTGACCCACCCAGGGGAAATCGGCAGTCGCCTTTTCCTATCTCTCTCCTCCCACATCTTCGTCTTTCTCTCACACTTTTTATCTTTCCTGTCCTCTCCTCACTTCTGTTTACTTCCAATTTTCATGGCGGCAAGGGTTAACCTTGTGTAGGTATCCCACCTTGGATAATTACATTGGGTTATAGTGACAGCGTACGGCTGGCGTCGGGAGGGCTTGTTTAACAAGTCCAGCCGCGTCCCCTTGTTGGGCTCCGTGGTGGGTGGTCGCCGCTGTCACCGAACACATTCATCTTTTTTATGGCTTCACAAGCATCCGCCGTCCTTGATCGGTCTCGTAAGAGAGGCCGCACCGAAGCAAGCTTCCATTTCTCGACAGAAACGAAAGTTACTTTCCCGAAGTACCACATCATCCACAGTGAAAGCACACCTCTAAGAAAGCTATCTCCATTTTTGGTGGCCAAGTGCCTAAAAGAAAAAATCGGACCCACATACAAAGCATCCAAAATGTCAAGCGGTGATCTCCTCCTGGAGCTAACCGAAAAAGACCAAGTTCCTAAGCTATCCCAATTAACCAGCATTGGAGAAACAGCTGTCACCATTTCAGCCCATCGTTCTCTAAACACCAGCAGGGGAGTAATCTCCGAGGAAGACTTCTTAGGCCTTAGTGACGAAGAGCTCCTCGAAGGTTTCCAAGACCAAAATGTCATAAAAGTCCAAAGAATAGTAATCCGCCGCAATGATCACGAAGTACCCACCAAACACTTTATACTAACCTTTGGAACAAGTGAAATGCCCACCTCTCTCGAGGCTGGGGACTTAAAAATCAATGTCAGACCCTACATCCCCAACCCCAGACGCTGTTTCAAATGTCAAAGATTCGGTCACGCCTCGCACTCATGCAGAGGCAAAGAAACATGCGCAAAATGCAGCGCAAACGACCACAAATCTGAAAACTGCACATCCTCACCCCACTGTGTCAACTGTGACGGGGAACACCCAGCGTATTCCCGGTCATGCCCATGTTGGAAAAAAGAAAAAGAAGTGATCGCTCTGACCGCCAAAGAAAAGATATCATTCAGCGAAGCGCGAAAACGGCTGTCGTACCTTTTCCGCAGAAGTTACGCCGATGTGACGCAGTCGGGGGCAGCGTCACAAAGGCCTCAGGAGTCCACCGCAACCACACCCAGTGGTCCCGTGGTGACTCCAACCGCCCCCTTAAAGGAAGCAGCGCCAGCTGCTCTATCCACATCAAAGGGCCCGCAGACTCCGGTCTCCCTGGGCCCTAAAATCGATCGAGTACCAAGGCCTGAGATCCGTTTCTCAGCGCCACACTCTCGATCTTCCAGCGCCTCTGACAAGGCAATGGAGATCGACCAGAAAACCCCGGTGTCATCGACACCGAAGGACAAGCGCTCCCTCGAGCGCGCCAAACAGGACAAAGACAAGGTCCCAGTAACCACACTAAGTAAGCGATAACCGTAATGGTTATCGCATTCCTATTTCTTAGTATTGTCACCTATCATCTTTTAATTAAACTGATCAATCCCCAGAAGTATATTTGCTTAATTTTATTCCGTCATGGCTTTTATCGTACATTGGAACTGTAGAGGTTTAATTCATAATTTAGGTGACATAAAGCACATCATCAACAAGTTCTCACCAGTGGCTTTCTGCCTCCAAGAGGCAAATCTTGGTGCAAAACATGATCATTTCCTAAAGGGCTTTAAAGTTGCCCGAAAGGACCGCGAACATTGCAGCCGTCTTTCGGGAGGAGTAGCCATAGTAGTACAGGGCAGCATTCCCACGCGAGATGTCCAAATAAACACATCTTTCGAGGCCGTAGCCGTCACCATTTTATCATACAAGACCATCACCATCTGCTCGCTGTATATTCCACCTCACACCCTTTTCACCACCAAAAACTTAGAAAATTTAGTGGAACAGTTACCAAAACCATTTATTTTAGTTGGGGATTTTAATGCTCATTCCACCCTTTGGGGTAGTGACAAAACTGATCAAAGAGGGCAAATCGTTGAAGATCTCGTTTTGTCAAACGATATTTGCCTTTTGAACTCCGGCGCTTTTACCTACTTCTCACCAACCTCACGCACTTTTAGCTGCTTAGATCTTGCCCTGTTCACCGTGTCTTTTTAGTGATCTTAAATGGGAAGTCCTCGAAAATTCATATGGTAGCGACCACCAACCCGCCATTATCAAACTCATGCCATCGTATCAAACACTGGCCACCAAGCCACGCCGGTGGAAATTGCAACTCGCAAACTGGCCGCTTTTTACACATCACGCAAACCTTGGACATATTTTTTTCACCCGAACATTCTCTTCAGGAACTCAACAAAAAGTTCACTGACGCTATCATTTCAGCGGCGGAAAAGGCGATACCGCAATCGTCTGGGATTGTACGAAAGAAATTAAATCCCTGGTGGACAACTGAGTGCACCGAAGCCAAAAAGCAGCAAAACAAGGCCTGGGGAACCTTACGGAGGTACCCGACCTATAGCAACCTCATAAGTTTTAAACAGGCGAAAGCTAAAGCACGATATATCCGAAGGCAGGCAGAAAAGAGTTCTTGGCACAAATACATATCATCCATTAATAGTTCAGCCACATCTAAACATATCTGGGATCAGGTGAGGAAGTTCAGACACACAAACAACACTAGAAGATCAGGCCAACCTCTTAGGCGAACACTTTTACGATGTATCATGCTCAGCGAATTACACCAATGCATTCCTTAAATACAAAGAAAATGCTGAAAAACAAAAACTCCCCACTGCTAGCGCCTCAAATGAATGTTACAACCATCCTCTCACACTACACGAATTACATAGGGTACTTTCCGCCGGTAAAAAAACGGCAACAGGGCCCGACCGGGTACACTACACAATGCTGGCGCACCTATCACAAGCATCGGCGGAGGCCCTTCTCCTATTCTTCAACAAAATATGGGAATCCGGCATAATACCTGAAGATTGGAAAAACGCGATAGTCATACCTCTCTTAAAACCTGGTAAACCCCCAACATCCCCGAGCAACTACAGGCCGATTGCATTAACAAGTTGTTTGGCAAAAACATACGAGAGCATTATAAACATAACATTCACCTTCATTCTCACATCAACACAGCTTATAGACTCGCACCAGTGTGGATACAAAAAAGGCTGTTCCACCACTGACCATCTCGTTAGACTGGAACACGAAATACGAGATGCATTTCTACACAAAGAGTACTGTCTCGCGGTTTTCTTCGACCTAGAGAAGGCGTATGACACGACGTGGCGATACGGGATTCTTAGAGACCTTGCAGACATGGGGATTCGTGGAAGAATGCTAAACTGCTTATGTGATTTCCTTTCTAATAGAACGTTTCAAGTACGTCTCGGCACAGTACTCTCTCGAGTATTTGTCCAAGAAAATGGCGTGCCACAAGGTTGCATTTTGAGTACAACACTCTTCATAGTCAAAATGAACTCCATCAACAAGGTCATACCTCCCACAGTCATGCACTCCATCTACGTTCACGATCTTCAGATCGCCTGTCGGGCCTCCAGCCTATCATACTGTGAAAGGCAACTGCAAATAACAATCCATAAGCTTACAAAATGGGCTGACCAAAATGGTTTTCGTTTCTCGGCACAAAAAAAACTACCGCAGTTCTTTTCACGCAAAAACGTGGATTGTACCCTGACCCTGCTCTTAAACTAAACAGCATTGAAATTCCGGTAAAACAAGAATACAAATTCTTAGGAGTTACATTTGACCAAAAACTCAACTTCCTTTCTCATATAAACGCACTAAAAGTTAAGGCAAATAGAGCACTCAACCTTCTGAAGGTGTTATCTCATAAACACTGGGGTTCCGATCGACTCTGCCTGCTGCGCATCTATCGTTCCATCGGGCGCAGTATCTTGGATTATGGTTGTGTCGTCTACGGCTCGGCACGGGAGTCTTACATTCGGCGTCTGGACCCTGTGCACAATCTCGGCCTACGTCTGTCCAGTGGTGCTTACAGAACATCGCCTGTGCAAAGTCTATACGTAGAATGCAACGAGCCTTCTCTGTGTCATCGAAGAGCATTACTAACCTTGTCATATGTTTTAAGGATAAGGTCGTCACCTGAACACATCTGCTACGAAATTGCCACACAGTGTAACTCGCGCTTACACTACCTAAACAAACCGAACCTAATCAGACCACTTGTCCTGCGCTTCGAGGAACATTGCCACATTTATGCCATCCCTGAAGGAGCACTACACGTCGCTATTAAACCACCAAGACTGCCGCCATGGTTCGACCTGTCACAGCTTTGCGAGTTTTCATTAAGCCGTTTCAACAAAAAAAGCACTCCACCAGAACACATAATTCAAGAATTCTATACACTTCAGCACGAATATAAGGATTACGAAGAATTTTAGACAGATGGCTCAAAAACAGAAAACCATGTGGGCAGGGGCGTAGCCAGAAATTTTTTTCGGGGGGGGGGGGGGGCACCTCCTTGATTTCGGGGAGGGCACCTCCTTGAAATGGACATTTTTCGCTATGTGTGCCATGGCGAAAAAAAATTTCGGGGGGGGGGGGCACGTGCCCGGTGTGCCACCCCCTGGCTACGCCACTGCATGTGGGTATTGGGATCGCGACAGCGGAAAGTGCAGTTTCGGTGAGAGTACCTCGTAGTTTTTCCATTTTTTCAGCTGAAGCTTATGCCTTGAGTGAAGCAGTTCGGAAAATCATCACTGGCAAATACAAGAAAGCAATCATATACACCGACTCACTAAGCACACTAAAAGCTCTACATATAAAATCCGAATGTGAGCCATTAGTGGGTGACATTTTAAACATGGTATACTTAAACAGCCAGGCAGTTTCGATCCGTTTCTGCTGGGTCCCAAGTCATGTTGGGATACCTGGAAACGAAAAAGCAGATAAGTATGCTTCATTGGCAGCGCACAAAACAGCAGCCAATGTGAAAATTCACCTTAAGGACATTCAGAGAACAATTCGTCTAGCTCTACAAGCGAAATGGCAACAACAGTGGGACACATGCACGAATAACAAGCTCCACATGGTGAAGCCCGTACTTGGAGAATGGAAGACGTGTCGTCACCAGGAACGGTTTGTTGAGGTCATATTAGCCCGACTCCGTATTGGGCACACACACCTGACCCACAACTTTTTACTTACAAATGAACAACAACCAACATGTGAAAAATGTCAAGAACCATTGACAGTTATACACATACTCATCACATGTCCCCACATTGAAACGTACAGACGAAAATATTTTGGCCAACTATACAAACAACAAACGCCTTTTCACCCTGCTCTACTTCTTGGAGATGATCCCCTTGTACCCTTGCCTTCTGTGCTGAACTTTTTAAAGGAATGTGACTTTTTAAATAAGCTGTAAACGACATCATTTCACCGTTTCATTACCTATAACCTTGTGTCTGGCGCAGCATAGCCTCAGCTGCTTTTGCGCCATAAAAAAATCAAATTAACTAACTAACAAGAATCCTGTGATTGTATCGCTTTATTCAATTTTGTGCACCATTTATGCTTCCAACCAGAAGATCGTCATATGCTGGGTTCCAGGGCACAGGGACATTGGAGGCAGTGTATTGGCCGACCAGTTGGCCACATCTGTCCGCGCAGACACTGACACTTCATCCGCGGCTGTCGCTGCAACGGATATGAAGCCCTATCTACGAAAAAACTGAAAATGCACTGGCAATGCTTGTGGGATGCCCAGAAGCAAAACAAGCTTCATTTAATTAAGCCCATTATCGGTAACTGGCCATCGACAACAAAATCTAGGCGAACTGATGTAATGTTTACCAGACTAAGAATAGGACACACCTACGGCACGCACAGTAACCTCTTGTCTGGTACTGAACCTCCCAGCTGCGGTAGATGTGGGGAGGCACTCACTGTGCGTCACGTCCTGTTACAATGTCGCGACTTAGAGCTGGAAAGGAAAAAGCACTTTTTTGAAGCATACCGTCAGAATATCTCACTTCATCCAGCAGTGTTTTTAGGTCATGAACCACTCTTTAATCAAGAAGCTATTGTAAACTTTTTTGAAAGACGCTGTCACATTAAAAGTCATTTGCACAGGAGATTCGTAGCACATCCTATTAAGGAGGATGCTGCTGCGAAACTATATTCCGAATGCACTATCCTGCGGGCCCTTGATTGTAAGGGTTCTTGCAAGGCCGTAGTGCTCTCGTATGGTATCAGATTACAACACATTCTCATTAATGACAGTTTCCAATCACAGAACTTTCACCTCACCGTCATGATTTTACTACTTGTATGTTTTTAAGCACCTTTAGTGCACAAG
The DNA here is from genome assembly GCA_030522465.1 of Rhipicephalus appendiculatus. Taxonomy (NCBI): domain Eukaryota; kingdom Metazoa; phylum Arthropoda; class Arachnida; order Ixodida; family Ixodidae; genus Rhipicephalus; species Rhipicephalus appendiculatus. Next base: position 13,328 of record JALIZH010007374.1, read on the forward strand.
ATTTTAGGCCCTTATACAGCCAACAAACATTACCATTCGTCACTCTCGAACTATCGTCCTGGCGCTCTTTGGCCAACAATGGCCCTTGCGCCACTAAACACAACATATCATCATCATATCATCAAAATCTTACACTTCTGTGTCGTACGCAGCGGTCGGTCGATCGTTTTCGGATGCCGGCGTTCTGCATCCTGATACAAGCATCTTCACCGCTGAAGCATATGCGATACTTGCGGCTGTTAAACACATTAAGCAACTAAACTACAAAAGGCAGTAATTTACACGGATTTCCTAAGCGTAGTAAAAGCTTTGAAAACACTTAAAAAAACACAAGAACCCCGTCCTTACCTCCCTTTAGTCATCTTTATGCACAGTCTACAAATTAAAACAGCATGTCGTAGTGTGCTGGGCGTCAGGGCACCGCGAGATCCAAGGTAACGTGTTGGCGGACCAGCTGGCCGCATCCGCCCACGAGAACACTGCCGATACATCCATGCCCGTCCCTGCGCTGGACTTAAAACTTTTCCTTAAACGAAAGCTCAGAGCTTATTGGCAGAGCACATGAGATAGGCAGACCGAAAATAAACTACACGTTATCAAGCTGCACCTTGGTAATTGGCCGCAAGTATCAAAGTCACGCCGCACAGAAGTTACACTTACAAGGCTAAGAACAGGACATACACACAGTACACATTAATACCTTCTGTCCGGTGGTGATCCACCTCTGTGCGATAAATGTGGTGGATCACTCACTGTCCTGCACATACTTATTCAATGCAGTGAATTAGAGTCTATTAGAAAAAAGCACTTTCCATTAGTCTACAAAGAACAAATCCCACTGCACCCACGCATGTTCATCGGCGAAGAACCGATTTTTAAATATGAGTCATTGTTTGCATTTTTAAAAGATATTCATAGCTTTCACATCATATATCAAGGAAATCCGTAGCACGACCTACCTCTCAACAGAGGTTGTTGCTGCGGTAACTACCCTTTCAAGCACCTTCTTCACAGCCTTTGGCCTCAAAGGCCTTGAGGAGGCATTGGTGCTATTTTCCGATCGCTTACTTGTATATACTGTAGTAGAGTGCAAGTCACGCTTGCACGGCAACCAACGCGCATGTGCAACACTCGCACCGCTTATCGCAAGCCTCCTTATATACTCGGCTGCATTACTGAATAAACTGCTTTTGTACCCCGCTACTCGTCTGGCCTACATGGTGTCAGAAGTGGGCACGGCAGTCAGTTTCTGCCGTGCAGCAAGCTTTTCCATGCGACCACAGCCTTAACGGAGACAGTACGGGACGAGCGTCCCTCACGCCCAAGCCCGCGAGACAAGTCCGGATCACCCAGAACTGCAGACACAACCATGAGTTCGACACTGCTACCACCCCCCAAGCCGCTCGACACCACTGGCGACGTTTACCATAACTGGAACATCTGGAAAAGTGAGTTCGAACTTTTCGCAATAGCAACGAATCTGAAGGCACAGCCGCAAGATGTTCAAGCCGCTACATTTCTAATGACCATCGGCGAAGAGGCAAGGCGGGTTTTTCGAACCTTTAAATTTGAGAACGAGGAAGACAAGAAAGATCTGAATGTCCTAACTCGGAAGTTCGAAGACCACTACAAACCAGTTACAAACCTCACCTTCAACGAGTTCCAGTTTGGTTCCAGAAACCAGCGAGAAGGCGAGTCGTTTAACGATTGGATCACAGAGCTCAGGATTCTAGCAGCGCAGTGCGAATTCGGGGAGCTTGAAGATAGGCTTCTACGCAGTAGAATAATCCTTGGGATACGAGACCCCCGCAGGGGCGTCTGCGCAAGCAGGCGTTTGGTGTGTAGCGACACCACGGACCCGAGCTAACGGGGAGGTTCCGACCTCCTCCCACGCCTAGCCGTGCGTGGCGTAGCCGTGTCCGGGGAAAAGGGGATCCTGGAGGTTGAGCCGACGCCGGGGGGATTGGACCTTTAAGGCCCCCCGGCAGAGGCAACACACCCCTTTGGCCCCGGCTTCACGTAGACGGCACCCCTGGGCTGACCCACCCAGGGGAAATCGGCAGTCGCCTTTTCCTGTCTCCTGCTCTCCCTACATCTTCGTCTTTCTCTCTCTCTTTTATTCTTTCCTGTCCTCTTCTCTTTTCTATTCACTTCCAATTTTCCAGGCGGCGAGGGTTAACCTTGTGTGTTAACCTTGTGTGAATTTCTAGGTGTGACATTCGACAGTAAACTGAACTTTCTTGCTCATATTAATGCACTTAAAATCAAGGCAAATAAAGCGCTTAACATACTAAAGGTTTTATCCCATAAGCATTGGGGCTCTGATAGATTATGCCTACTGAAGGTTTATCGTTCTGTTGTCCGCAGTATTTTAGATTATGGGTGTCTTGTTTACGGCTCGGCCAGAGAATCCTACATTCGGCGTCTGGACCCCGTACACAATCTCGGTCTCCGTTTGTCCAGTGGCGCGTATAGAACATCCCCGGTACAGAGTTTATACATAGATTGCAATGAACCTCCGCTATGCCAGCGTCGCGTACTTTTAACCCTCTCTTATGTTTTAAGGATCAGGTCACAGTCTCAACATATATGCCACGACATAACCACGCAATGCCACTCACGCTTACACTACTTGAACAGGCCACACTTCATCAAACCACTGATTTTACGCTTTGAAGAGCATTGACGTGCATACGATATTTGTGATGACGCACTTAATGTCGCCATGAAACCGCCGAGACTGCCGCCATGGACTGATCTGACGCAGCTGTGTGACTTTTCACTGACCAATCTTAAGAAACACAACACACCACAAGAACACATAATTCAGGAATTCCGTGCACTTCAGGACAAATACAAAGGTTATACCGAAATATACACAGACGGCTCGAAAACAAAACACCATGTAGGCATTGGGATTGTGACAGAGGAAAGCGCTGTCAGTGTTAGAATACCTGAGTTCATGTCCATTTTCAGCGCTGAACTGTATGCCTTATGGGAAGCAGTACGAAAAGTCATCACCGACAAATACAAACAAGCGATCATATACACCGATTCACTAAGTTCACTAAAAGCGCTACATCTAAAATCTGAGTGCGAACCGTTACTCGGTGATATATCGAACATGATCGTTTTAAACAGCGAGGTAGTGACCATTCGTTTCTGCTGGGTACCAAGCCACATAGGCATTCCAGGCAATGAAAAGGCGGACGAATATGCGTCCCTAGCAGCTCAGACATCTGTTAAGCAAATAAATATTCCCATTAAAGACAGCCTCCGCACTATTCGCATAGGATTATCATTAAAATGGCAGCAACAGTGGGACTCCTGCACGAGTAATAAACTGCATCTCGTCAAACCCATAGTGGGAGAATGGAAGTCGTGCCGTCATAAGGAACGCTTCATTGAGGTTATCCTTTGCCGACTCCGCATTGGGCACACTCACCTCACCCACAACTTTTTGCTGAAAAAGGAAGACATGCCACAATGTGAAAAATGCATACCACCATTAACAGTTATGCATATCCTCATCACATGCCCACACACTGAAACAGAGAGGCGAAAACATTTTGGAGTTTTTTACAAGCGTCGAATACCTATGCACCCGAGGCTAATTATAGGAGAGGATCCACTTGTGCCCCTGTGTAATGTTATAAACTTTTTGAAAGAAAGCTGCTTTTTAGATAAACTTTAAAGTTACTGGTTATTATATAACACCTTGTGTTTGGCGCTGATTGGTCTGAGTTGCCCTTGCGCCATTAAACCCAAGATAACTAACTAACTGATTGGACCTTTAAGGCCCCCCCCGGCGGAGGCAACACACCCCTTTGGCCCGTGCTTCACGTAGACGGCACCCCTGGGCTGACCCACCCAGGGGAAATCGGCAGTCGCCTTTTCCTGTCTCCTTCTCTCCCTACATCTTCGTCTTTCTCTCTCTCTTTTATTCTTTCCTGTCCTCTTCTCTTTTCTATTCACTTCCAATTTTCCAGGCGGCGAGGGTTAACCTTGTGTGGGTGCCCAACCTTGGCTACACATATTTGGTTATAGTGATAGCGTACTACTGGCGTTGTGCGAACTTTTCAAGTTTAGCCGCGTCCCCTTGTTGGGCTCCTTGGTGGGCGGTTGGCGCTGTTGCCGAACACATCCACTTCTCTTATGGCTAAACAGGCTTCTTTTGTCGACGATCGCCCTCAGAAAAGAGGGCGCACCGAAGCAACTTTTCAATTTTTTCCCCAAAAGAACAGTGACAACTTTCCGAAGTACCACGTAATACATAGTGAGGGCAGCACAAGTGCTCGCAAATTGTCCCCTTTCTTGGTAGCGAAATGCCTCGGAAATACAATCGGACCAGGCTACAAGGCCACAAAGATGAGCAACGGTGACCTACTTCTTCAACTGAAAGACAAAGACCAATTTGAGAAAATGAATGACTTAAAATGCATAGGTGACGTAGCAGTCACCATGTCTGCACATCGAACAATGAACACGAGCCGTGGCGTAATCTCTGAAGACGACTTCTTAGACCTTAGCGATGAAGAACTTCTAGACGGTCTCCGGGATCAAAATGTTATAAAAGTGGAAGGAATCCTAATCCTTAGAAATAATGAGCAAATCCCCACCAAGCACATCATACTAACCTTTGATACAAGTGTCCTCCCTAGCACACTAGATGCAGGGTACATCAAACTTCGTGTGAGGCCGTACATCCCAAATCCTCGGCGGTGCTATAACTGCCAGCGATACGGGCACGGATCGCAGACCTGCCGTGGAAAGCAGACATGTGCTAAATGCAGTTCCAATGAACACACATTCGACGTTTGCGACTCATCCGCACATTGTGGGAGCTGTGATGGAAGCCATCCAGCCTACTCCAGAACATGTCCTAAATGGAAGATAGAAAAAGAAATCATTTCCCTAAAAGTAAAAGAAAACATCACATTTCATGAAGCAAGGAAGCGACTCTCATACCTTGATCACACCAGTTTTGCCGAGGTGGCGCGACGGGGGGCAGCGTCACAAATGTCTCGGCAATCTACCGCGGTCGCCAGCAGTGGCCCGGTAGTCAATTTGCCCACCCCTCAGGTGGCAGCTGCTGCTGCTCTGCCATCAACTTCGAAGACAGGTCCTCAGACTTTGGTGCCACAGGTCCCAAAGCTGATCCGAACTCCAAGGCAGGAGACGAAAGTCTCGGTGCCCGGTCCTCGATCTTCCAGTGCCTCAGAGAAGGCTATGGAGGTCGACGGACGAACACCAGCGTCGTCGACGCCCAAAGATCAGCGCTCCTTGGAGCGCAATAAGAAAGGAAAACATCCCGTAACTGCTCCGCCAAAGGGATCGGTAACCTGAAGGGTTACCTCCCTTGCACACATACATAGATATCCTTAACACGTGCATCTGAACACAGAACCCATACATTTTCTTCAATATGTCCACACAAATACTACAGTGGAATGCCAGGGGCCTATTTCATAACCTAGATGACATCAAAGACTTACTAAATGACTATCAGCCAAGAGTGTTCTGTGTTCAAGAAACACATTTAAGGTCAACTCATAGGAATTTCTTAAATCAATACGTGGTTTTTCGTAAAGATCGAAATAGTGGCAACTCATCAGGAGGTGTAGCAATCATTGCGCAAAAGACCGTTCCATGCCAGCACATTGCCCTACAAAGCTCTCTCGAGGTTGTGGCTGTTCGGGCTATTTTATTCAATCATCTGATAACTGTTTGCTCCATCTATATACCCCCCCGGCGAAAGGTTCGACAAAATAGAGTCTGAAAAGCTGATTGACCAGCTTCCAGAACCATATGATTTAATTGGAGATTTTAATGCTCACAGTGCGTTATGGGGCGATACTCGATGTGATACGAGAGGTCGCGCAATAGAAAATTTTCTTCTCTCATCTGGAGCCTGCCTCTTCAACAAGGCAGAGCCGACATACCACAATACCACACACAATACATATTCATGCATAGATTTAGCCATCGGGTCAGCGTCACTTCTACCTTACCTACATTGGAAAGTTATTAATAATCCATATGGGAGTGACCATTTTCCTACTCTTTTAGAAAGGAGACAGTGGCATGACGGGACCAGCTTACCCTAAAAAATGGAACCTTCGCGGTGCAAACTGGGTGAAATTTAGAGAGCTATGTATACTTCGCCTCGAAGAGGTGGACCACCTAGATGTAGAAGAGATGGCTAACTATATCTCTGAATATATCCTCACCTCAGCTAAAAAGTGCATACCTCAGTCTAGCGCTAATAAAGTCAATGCGAAACCATGGTGGAATAATGAATGCGAAATTGCAAAAAAAACGCCAAAACAAAGCATGGGGATATTTTTCTCGCTACCCAACAGTACAAAACTTGGTACACTTCAAAAGTTGCAAAGCAAATGGCAGGCGTATCCGTCGTATAGCTGGACGCGCTACATATCTTCAATAAACTCTTACACAGATGCCAGCAAGGTGTATAATAGGGTCCATAAACTCAAAGGAAACCGGCCGAATCATGCGATACAATATCATGCGATACAATAGAAAAACAAGCAAACACTCTTGGCGAACACTTCGAGAAAATATCAAGCTCAGAAAATTATACCGCTAAGTTCCTACACCATAAAAGCGTAGCTGAAAGTGTACCTCTGCGTCCGAACAAACCTCTATCAGATGGATACAATCAACCACTATCACTCCATGAACTGAAGCTTGCCCTTGGTTCCTGTGGAAGTTCATCGCCTGGTTCTGACACAATTACCTATGAAATGATCGAAAATCTCCCCGGCGAAACCCTAAACTGCCTTTTAGGTCTTTACAACAAGATGTTCGATACTGGCACGATACCTTCTGCATGGAAAGAGGCAATAGTCCTACCAATCCTCAAACAGGGCAAAGAGCCTTCCTCGGTGAATAGTTACAGGCCTATTGCACTCACAAGCTGCCTACTCAAAGTGTTCGAAAAAATGATTAACCGCCGTTTAGTCTATTATTTAAAATACAACGGTATATTGGACCCTTGCCAATCTGGCTTCCGAAGAGCTAGGTCCACAACTGATAATCTTGTCCTCCTCGAGTCATATATACGCGACGCATTTGTACATAAGCAACACTGTCTTTCTGTTTTCTTTGATCTTGAGAAGGCGTATGATACTGCCTGGCGATACGGAATCCTACAAGACTTATCGTCCTTCGGAATATGCGGCAGGTTGATACACATCTTACGAGATTACCTATCTGAAAGGAAGTTTCGTGTAAGAATAGGCAGTGTATTATCGCGCACGTTTCTTCAAGAAAACGGAGTACCGCAAGGAGGGGTATTATGCTGCACACTCTTTATAGTTAAAATGAACTCTCTTCGCTCTGTTATTCCACCTGCGATATCATATTCAGTCTACGTCGATGACATCCAAATCAGTTTTAAATCGTGTAACCTGACTATATGCGAACGCCAGATACAGCTAGGTGTTAACCGCCTTGCGAAATGGGCTGACGAAAATGGTTTTAAGTTTAACACTGACAAGACTACTTGTGTACTGTTCTCCAGACGAAGAGGTATACACCCTGACCCTTGCATACTAATGAATGGACAAAGCTTAGTCACTGCAAAAGAACAAAAATTCCTCGGTGTAGTTTTTGATGCTAAGCTCACCTTCATCCAGCACATAAAACAATTGAAGCTAAAATGCCTTCAGACCATGAACATTTTAAAGATTTTATCTCATCAATCGTGGGGCACAGACAGGTATTGTCTCCTATCTCTGTTTAGAAGCCTGGTTCTTTCGCGCATAGATTATGGTTGCATAGTATACCAGTCAGCTTCAAAGACGGCACTCAAAGTATTGGACCCTGTATACCATTTAGGTATACGCCTGGCACTTGGAGCATTCCGTACCAGCCCTGTACAAAGTCTTTATGCAGAGTCGGATCAGTGGCCGCTGGACTATCAGCGCACATATATAGGAGTCACCTATGCAATAAGAATCATGTCTCTGAAGCAGCACCCATGCAAAGCACTTTTGAATGACGTCTCCACAACTCAGCTATACATTAACCGTCCTTCTATCGCACCACCGTTTCCGTTGGCAATAAAAGCTGTTGTTGAAAAACTTGGAATTCGTTTCGCGGACATACAGGAAAGTGACCATACTGAAATCGTTCCTCCCTGGCAGCAGTGTCCGGTCGCCTGTGACTGGTCCTTTAAAGACCTCAAAAGGAAAACCTGCCCCAATGCGCTACTGAACAACATTTCTTGGCCCTTGAGCACAAATATTGTTCAGCCGCCTTCTTCTCTGATGGTTCAAAGTCCCAAACATCCGTATCCTGTGCAGCCTACGGCCAAATCTTCTCCGAGACCAAAACCTTGCACATGCATACCAGCATTTTCACGGCTGAAGCGTATGGTATCCTGCTAATTATTCAGCACATTGTACAACACAAGATACAAAGGTCTGTAGTTTACACAGACTCTCTGAGCGTTGTTACTGCACTGTCTTGTGGCAAGTACAGCAAAAATCATGTCTTTAACAAGCTTCTCACTGAGATCCATGCAGCTTATAACCTAAAGCTTTCTGTTGTCCTATGCTGGGTGCCAGGTCATTCTGGGATCGCGGGCAATGAAATAGCGGACAAGAATGCCCGAGAAGCTGCAAGTCGGCACACTATAGATATAAGCACTGTTCTGGGTGTGGATTTAAAACCTGTTGTACGTAGAGGGCTACGGAGCCACTGGCAAGCTGAATGGGACAAACAAGTCGACAACAAGCTCCACCTAGTAAAACCACAACTAAGAAAAGTCATCCCACAAAAGCTCAATAGATTCACAGAAGTCACCATAGCACGGCTCAGGATAGGCCACACTTATGCCACACATAAACACCTTCTCACAGGCACTCATCCACCGACATGTATACACTGTGGAGAGAATCTAACCGTTTTACATGTCCTCATTGAATGCCCCGGACTTCACCAAGAGCGTCTGACTCATTTTAGGGAGCTCTACCGGTATCGTATTCCACTTCATCCCGCGCTATTTTTATCACTCGATTCAATGTTTAACCGTAAGAGACTTTTTAGGTATCTTGCGAAAGTGAACTTTTTATCAATGGTATCATTCCATCCTAGTCACCAGGCTGGGCCTCACGTGTGAGGTACCGCCTGTTGCGAAAAAAGTATGTCTGAGCTTTCGCAGTTCCTTGCTCGAGCAAGGACTGGGCAGTGAGGGTCTCGGACCTTGCCGACTCATTTACCATGAGACTGCAGCCAAAGAATTGAAGGCCTTGTAACAGAGTGACATTAATTTTAGCCGAACTATACTTTTATACACTTCATAGATATGCCCTGCAAAGCATATATTTTAAATTATTTTTAGTCTAATAACCTGAAAATACAAAATACTTGTAGTGGCGCTCTTTGGCCTCAGATGCCCTTGCGCCAATAAAATTTAATGTAATAATAAAATTGAGATAAGAGACAAGGAACTTCAGCAGAGACTTATCCATGAAAATCCCTCCTATGCCAAAACGGTTGAGATTTGCCGTGCTAAAGAACAGAGTAAAGAACAGGTCGCCGAAATCCGAGGCAGCACTTCTTTTGAATCGGAAAGAAGCATTGACGCGGTACAAGAAAAAACCGCCCCCTGCCCGAAATGCGGCTTGCAGCATCACAGATCTCGAAGATGTCCGGCAATGGGGAAATATTGCAAGAAATGTAACGGCCGAAATCATTTTGCAAGCGTGTGTCGCACTCGAAGCATGGAAACGCGGCCAGAAGGACGACACATACGACATGTAGAAATGACCGACGACGAAGAATACTTCCTGCAAACGTTGGAAGTTCACGCGGTCAAGAATGATGAGCACTGGGTGGCCACGTTGAATGTAGCCGGTGCTATGATCAGGTGCAAAATAGACACAGGAGCGAACTGTTGCGTCATACCAGAATCTGTCTTTCGAAAGTTATCAGTGGCTCCTGCGCAAAACAGTTCCGCTACCTTGCGTGCTTTTTTCGGTCACACACAAAAAGCAATCGGAAAGATAAACCTTGCTGTCTCTAGCAGCACGCAGAGCACCAAGGTTACGTTTTTTGTTGTCGCTCAAGAGGTGCCAGTTACACTAAGTGGTGAAGTCGCTGAGAGACTGGGCCTAATACAACGCATAGATGCAGTCAACGTCGAAGCGTCTGACACGTTGGTATCCGGCTTTGATGATATTTTCCAGGGCCTAGGACAACTTGAAGGCATCACCTATCGCCTGCAGCTTAAACCCGATGTACCACCAACCATCAAACCCGCAAGGAGAATTGCCGTCGCCCTTCAAGAACCAGTGAAAGCAAAGCTAGACGAGATGGAACGCGACGGCGTCATCACAAAGGTGAAAGAGCCGTGCGTGTGGTCCAGCCATATGGTCGTAGTAATAAAGAATGGGAAGGTACGCATATGTTTGGATCCTTCAGATTTAAACAAGGCGATTTTGCGAGAGCATTACCATATGCCGACTTTGGACGACGTACTGCCGCGGCTGCAAGGAGCCAAATATTTTTCCACGCTCGATGCTGCTTCAGGCTTTTGGCAAATAACCCTTGACGAACAAAGTTCGCGTGTTTGCACTATGAGCACACCGTTTGGAAGGTACAGGTTTCTGCGCATGCCGTTCGGCATCACATCGGCACCAGAGGTTTTTCAACGTGTCATGCATGAAGTGGTTGGAAATTTGGCTGGCGTAGCGGTCGTGATGGATGATATATTAGTCTGGGGAAAGACAAGGCAGGAGCATGACAGAAACCTCACCGCCTTGCTTGAACGCTGCAGAGAATGCAATTTAAGGCTCAACAGAAAGAAGTGCCAATTTTTGCAGTCCAGTGTACGTTACATGGGCCATCTCCTCACTGCAGAAGGACTCTCATTGGATCCAGAAAGAGTACAAGACATCATTGAAGTACCTGCGCCGAAAAACCGTAAGGAGCTTCAAATATTCCTTGGAATGATCAACTTTGTATCGCGTTTCATCCCAAACCTGTCTGTTGCATCCGCGCATATGCGAGAGCTGCTTAAGAAGGACGTCGCATGGACGTGGACAGAAGCGCAGGAAAACAGTTTCCAAAAGTTGCGAGCTAGTCTTGCTACAGCGCCAGTCCTAGCCTACTTTGACCAGCCTAAAGCAGTGAAATTGTCCGTTGACGCAAGTCAGTACGGCGTCGGCGCAGTCATCCTACAAGATGACCACCCCATAGCCTATTCTTCCGGCTCTTTAACTTCCACGCAGCAGAAATATGCACAAATCGAAAAAGAAACCCTAGCCATAGTTCATGGCCGTATGAAGTTCAACGACTACATACTCGGACAGCCAGTAGTCACAGTTGAATCCGACCATCGTCCGCTTGAATCAATTTTCAAGAAACCACTCTGCGATTGCCCTCTTCGTCTTCAGCGCATGCGCCTTGTGCTACAAAGATTTCCCATCGCCGTGACATACAAACCGGGAAAAGAACTGTCTTTGGCCGACGCACTTTCGCGTTTTCCTTGCAAAACAGAGCTGGTGGATGAAACGGAACAATTTCAAGTCAATGCTGTTTCTTCGTTACGTGTTTCAGATCAGCAGCTGCTCAGCATGAAAGCAGAGACCGAAAAGGACACACTCATGACCGAGCTCTGCCGCTACGCAAGTACAGAGTGGCCCCAGAGCAAGCAGCAGCTGCCGGATGCCTTAAAGCCATATTGGAGCTTCCGGGATGAGCTCCACGTCGAGGACGGGCTGCTTCTCAGAAGTAACAAGCTTGTCATTCCGCCAGCAAAGCGCAGAGAAGTTCTCGGCCTGCTCCACGCTGCACATTGTGGCGAAGATAAAATGAAGGCAAGGGCACGACAGGTAATGTACTGGCCAAGCATGAATGCTAATATTTCAGATGTAGCGAAGACATGTGCTGTTTGCGACAAGTACAAAAAAAGAAATGCAAGGCTTCCCATGCTCAGCCACGAGTTACCAACTCTGCCATGGCAAGTTGTCGGGGTGGATCTTTTTCACCACAAAGGCAATGAATACTTCATAATCGTTGATTCTTACTCATTTTTCTTTGAGATTCGCAAGCTTAGTCATGCCACCGCTGCTGCAGTAATCAAAGCAAGTGCAGAAATCTTTGCGACGCATGGCATTCCAGCGAAGCTGTGCAGTGACAACGGCCCGCCTTTCAACAGCGCGACCTTCCATGCTTTTACAAGCAAATTTAATATCAACCACATCACGTCTAGCCCGTACTACCCGCGCGGCAACGGCTTGGCAGAACGCGCTGTTCAGGAAGCTAAGCATCTGTTAAACAAGTGCCCGTTTTCCACCCTTGAATATTACAGTGCGTTGCTGGAATGGCGGAACACTCCGAGGGACGAATGGCTGCAATCGCCAGTTCAAAGGCTCATGGGACGTCACAAAAGAAGCCAACTCCCGGTCCTCAACTGTCACTTGGAACCGAAGACGGTTCCCACAGGAACTGTTCGTCAGCGACTGCAAGAAATACGACATAAACAGCGTTGCTACTACAACAGAACTACAAGGAGTCAGCCAGACCTTCATAGCGGAAACCGAGTGTCCGTATATGACACACGCAGCAGAACGTGGGCTCCAGCCATAGTGGTCGGTCCTGCAGGGCCCACGCGATCCTACGTGGTGACTACAGACAATGGGCAGCAGCTACGCCGCACAAGAGAACATCTTAGGGCCACAGAAGTCTCGTCGCCTGCCCGCGAGTCCCCAGCAGAAAACCAAGCAGCACCATCAGACTCAACTCAAGTCCTTCGAAGAAGTGAGCGCATACGCCGAGAGCCGCAACGTTATCCATTGCCAGAACGTCACAAATAGCAAGGCTATCCATGTTTGCAAACGAAAAATTTCCTCAACGCTTGTTCTTTTTGTGTGTGTTATGTCTTTTTTTTTTGCCCCAAAGAAGGGAATATGTAGTAGAGTGCAAGTCACGCTTGCACGGCAACCAACGCGCATGTGCAACACTCGCACCGCTTATCGCAAGCCTCCTTATATACTCGGCTGCATTACTGAATAAACTGCTTTTGTACTCCGCTACTCGTCTGGCCTACATATACCATGGTCATTTGTAATTCATTCCACCCCCCATAGATCACATCACGTATCAGTGCCATAATTTTATACTGTATACACACCTTTTAGGCTTGTTTATAGCGCCTGAGTTTAGGCCTCTATACAGCCGTAATACACCGTCATCGCAATCATTGGTCATCACCTACGTCACATAAAAGACATGGCGCTCTTTGGCCACACATGGCCCTTGCGCCACAAAACTCCACTAATCATCATCATCAGAGTTCATTAAGTTCCCGTGAAAACGACCACGCCAAACCGTGCAAACAATTCCGACGACATTTTGAAAGTTGCGCCATCTCTCGACAGCGGCCACAGATAAAATTTGTCTGATTTCATTACTTTTTATTGTTACTCTTGGAGGGCGCGGCGTGCGGGCCAGATTCTGTCGCCTTCGTCGCGTCGACTTCGTTGACTGGTTTGGTGTGAACATCTGCTAACATTCTATTTACGCGTTCACCACAAGTATGACGATGAGCCATGGATTCATTCGACTGCTAGCCCTTCAATGACAAAGCTTCTGATGCGGTAATGGCCGTCCTTCATTCAGTTCTGAAAATAACACGTATCAAGCTGATACCTTGTAAGGTAAATAAATATTTATATACTATACCAAAGTTTTGTGTTCCCGCGGTCTTGGTGGTTTGTATTTCTATGCATTAAGAAATGTATAGTTTACATGTACAGTCGTGGACAAAATTTTGTTGTCAGGCACAATAGAGGCCAATAGCTCGAGAGGTGAAAGCAGTGTTGCCAGGTTTGGCTATATATAGCCAAATTGGGCTACAGAAAAAAACTTTTTGGCGTCGATTTGAGATGGTTGGCTATGTGGCTATATTTGGGCTACTGAAAATCTGCGACTTGGCTTTGTTTCGGGCTATATGTGGCGCCCTGTTGCTCAACACTCCACAGGCAATTCTCGTTGAGCAGACACAAATATGTAAAGGCGCGCTCGAATTTCTTATTGAAGGGGTCGAAAGCAGTAAGATTCATTAGAAATCCGCCCGCTGCGCCGCCTAAGCGAGCGGTAAACTGGGGGACGAGCACCATCGGTCTCTGACCGACTTTTTCGCCACAGCGACCGTACAACGCCGTTGCGCCTCTCCGGAATCCGAACTTTTTGGCTGTACTAGTATATCAACCACTTGATGTCCTGCCGCAATTTGCGGCCGAAAAAATTGGATGTGTATTTGTATAGGCACAAGACGCGTCTTCACCTACCGTAACATTATGAAATTTCGACGATTCCCAAGCGGTTAATCTTGTTTTTAATAGGATTGCAGGAGCAACACAGGTAGTAGTGTGTTGTAGAACCTACACAAACCCAAGCAATTACGCTGCAAAGAATGATGAGTCATGCACCCGGCCGTTGTCATGAAAAGAGCTCACGCTTTTCACCCGCTATCACATTTTGACGCCTGTGTTCACTGCTCGTGCTTTGCGTGACATCAGTGTCGCCTGGAGCAAGTTTGTCCAAAAGACTTTTTTTCTGCCGCCTTACCACTCGTGGTGGGCTACTGGTTAAGGCGCTCACCTGCTGATCCGAAGGTCGCGCGATCGAATGCCGGCCGCGGCGGCTGGCTTTCAACGAAGAAAAAATGCAATAGGTGCCCGTGTGCTTAGGTTAGGTGGTCGTTAAAGAACCCCAGGTGGTCGCAATTTCCGGAGCCCGCCACTGCGGCGTCTGTCATAACCATATTGTGGTTTTATACGAGGCAAAACCTCAGCACTTATTATTATCTAACACTTCCGCTGCTTCAACTTTTACTATCGCAACAATATTACATTATAGAGGTTGAAACGGGCTTTTTTATTATTTGGTGTCGCTAAAGTGAATTCGACGGACGAACTGAATGTTCTCGGGGTAGCTGGCCAAGGCTGGCGGCTTTCATAATAAAATTGTCTAGAACAGCACAAAGCATAAACATTCATCCTGCTTCGCTTCATGCGTGAAATACTACAGAGTTGTTGAGAACTGGTCAAGACCTTGCATTGGAAGGTTACTTTCCGAACGCAACGGACTGATGAGACGGAGCTGGGCGAATTTACTTATCTTCGTTGTTTTCAAATGAAGGTTCAGTGATTAAAGGCCGCGCCTCAATAGCGATACCTTCACCTTCTCGAACAGAAGCTCTTTCCTACACTAACGACGGGTTGTACAAAAAGGAATTGGAGCTGTCGAATGTGAAAACGTATGTCAAAATAAAACTGAATATAACAATGGCTATATTTGGCTACAAATTTTCTTGCTATTTTTTGCCTTTGGCTACATTTGGGCTACGGTTTCTCTGGCTTTTGGCTACACCGCCTCGTCCAACCTGGCAACACTGGGTGAAAGTCACAATTCTGTTGTAGCTCCACAAGCTACGTATACAGCCAATGGCTAGTCAGCTTGCAGCGCAACGCCTGGTCAGCGCCGGCCGTGAACCGAAGAGGCCGAGACCGCACGAGTGCCAGAACCAATGTAGAACTTCGGTTCGGCCGGGTGCTGCCGCAACTCAGATATCCGCTACTTTGGTAGGGCTTGTAGTGTGACCGTGGTGGCCAACCAGGCGACCTCTAAAAGCTGTTGCCTATGTTCACTGACACGTTGCTCACAAACTTTTGTCCGTGATTGTACACCCTTATGAGTGCTCTTCAGCACCCATTAGTCGTAGCACCCTTCTTCCACCCTAGTTTACACCCTTATGATGCATGCACCCTTTGCGTTCCGCTTGTAGCGTGCTGCGGCCCAAATAGGGTGCTCGAAGGGTGGGCAGTAGGGTGTCGCACCCTTTTTTACACCCTTATGGGTCAGAATTTGTTTAGTGTCTCAAAAGGCGTTTCTGGAGGAGGGATAGGTTGCATCAGGACCGGTGGTAGATTTGTGATGGCCTTCCGTGCTTCACAGATCGTGCACGACCATACGTAGCGGGAGACGTCAATGTGCATGCGCCGCCATAAAACCTATCTTTCATACCCAGCAGTTCGGGACATCGCTTTTAGTTCACCGTTTTTCACACCACATGGCGTACAGACCTTGAAGATTCAAAATTCGCGCGATGACGCCGACAGCGTAGCGCCCACAAGGACAGACGGCAATATCGGCTTTGACCACCGCGCGCGAACCGGCAATCGCCGACTGATAACGACAACGCATACGACGAGTGCTCAACAGTGAATCGGCAATTTTGTATCAAAGTGGCTCGTTCCTTCATCGAGACGACGGAATCTGGAAAGGGCGCCCTGCCCTTCCTCTCGTCTCCGGCCCCTTGAATATTTTTCGTCCGATCGTACTGCCGTTGGCCTCCCCTGGTTCCTTTTAAAGTTGGCGAGAATGCCCTTCGTCGCTGTAGTGTTTTGAATTGCTCAAGCTAATTTTGAGAAATACTATCATCTTAAATTATGGTGATGGTCGCGTTGTTCCAGAACATGCAAGCTCGGGATTGACTTTCCTAAATTTTATTGGCGTCTATTTACTAACCCATGATATTGCACAATTGGGTGAACGCACCAAGCCGCGTGTTATAGTCGCTGACAGAGACTTCGTTTTATAGAACTGAATAAGTCGAATAACCAAAGGTACACATTTCTTTAAAAACTGATTAATGTTCAGTAACGTTCTTCGAATAAACATTTTACCTGAGCGGATTTAAATGGAACGACATTCATTTTGTTTCTCAAGCTCAGAATAAAATGCGCCGCAAACAATTTATTTTCTTAAGCATCTCGCGTTGTGTTGTGTTTTTGCGAGCACAATCTCGCAAAAATACAATAAATGTAAACAGACTGTTGTATACACGAGCCAGAAACCCACCTCGTTGCCACAGTGGATATATGCTGGTATGCAGATTTGTTCGAAGTCGTTGATTGAAACCGGGCCGTCGCGGTCAGTTTATACAAGACAAAAAAAAAATTGCAGCTTCCACTAGGGGCACAAGGTTGGCACCAGCAGCGGAGCTAATGTTCGAACTAACTTTTTCTAAGTTTTTGCTAGTGATGTCAGGCTTTTGCTAGAGATGCCAAGTTTTTGCTATTAGTACTAACTATGGTTAGGCTTGGCTATCCTACTCCAGTATCGGCCGGTTACTAATAACTATAAACAGCGCCAAGAAAACCAAAGACAAAAAAAAAATTAAATAAATAACTACACGGGACGCGCGCCCCGTTGTATCTCGTTTTCTGTTCTTTTTTTTTTTTTGCCCGTGCCCAACACTACGCACGTGTCACGCGGCTTTGGCGGGAACGTGTCACGTGCTAGCTGTTACGTGATGTTGTGATTTTAATCACGCGACTCGCTGTCAAGTGGTTCTTGGCGGAAACATATCACCTGAGCGGTAATTGCTATTTTAGTCACGTGACTGGCTGTTACGTTACGTTTGTTACGGGAGTTTAGTCATTTGACTAGATGTTACGTGATGTTACGTGATCTTTAGTCGCACGAATACTTGTTACTGATCTCACGAGATTTTAGTGACGTGACTATAACTGTTACGTGGTTTCGGCGGAAATATGTCACGTGATTTGACGTTTCGTGGTTCCAGAGGGAACATTTCACGTGATTAGTTGTTACGAGATCGTAGTCATGTGACTAGTTATGTGAATTTATTCGCGTGAATAGTTGTAGCGTTATGTTACGTACTTTTACTCATGTAACTACCTTTTACATTTTTTTTGGCGGAACATACGTCGCGTGACTCGCTGTTTTGTGATGTTACGTGGTTTTTAGTCACGGACTAGATATAACGTGATTTTAGTGACGCGAGTGGATGTTACATGATGTTACGGGATTTTCAATCACGTGAGTAGTTGCTACGTGCTGTTCCGTGATTTCAGTCACGTGAATACTTACGTAATAATACTTGATTTCACTCACGTGGCTAGTTATTACATTATATCACGTGGTTTAGTCGCGTGACCAGATCTTACGTGATTTTAGTGACATGACTGCTTGTTACGGAATGTTACGTATTTTAGTAATGGAACTAGTTGTTGCGGGATTTTTCGTCAGGTGACTTGTTACAATACGTTACGTGAATTCAGCCGTGTGACTACTTGTTACGCGATATTACGTCATTTTGGGTCCCGTAACATACTCGCCCATCATAGTTACTACATTCTGCGGCCGGAAAAATTGGCCCACGTGTTGTACGAACGAAGCCGGAGATGAACAAGAGGAGCAGGGTAGCGCGTACCGATTGATTTCTATTCGCACTACCCGGCGGTGCCCTGCCTTACGGGTTTACGAAGACGTTACATCGTCCAAGTGGGATGCTGGGCGACGCAGTACGAATTTGATGACACAACTATGGGAAGTCCTACGGGTCCACGAAGTGGTGGAGAGGCTAGACCTATCTGCAGGGGCGTAGCCAGAAATTTTTTTCGGGGGGGGGGGGGCACCTCCTTGAAATGGTCAATAGTTCTAATTGTTGAGTTGACAGGAAAGTGCGCATATCTTGTTTTCAAGTCTGTATTTCGTATGTCACCAAATAAACGAAATGCTGTTCCGCCGAAGTGTTGACTTTCTTTGCAATCTTATTTTTCTGTGTAGCGTACATAACAAACGTCATTAGCTATTGCATATTTCTATGTCGTCTATGAATGGTGCTACGCGCTCTTCCTAAGCATTGTGTAAACACCTTTGACAAAGATCTGCCTGGCTGGGTGAAAGAATTCAGTTCAACATCTAGCAATCTTGAAGAAGGGTCCACATAGGTTTCAAAACGTCGGGTCTGCCACAAACTGCAGCTGATGCCAGCTGATTCCTATGCTACATCGTTTTTGCGATCGACATGTATATCAGATGTTCTTACGTTTATTTTTTTTAACCGTCTGTATAATGTTGTGTTCAAAAGGTATTTCCTAAAAGCGCACACAAGGCCACCACACAGCTCGCGTTGCGGACAACTGCAAATCCTGACAAAATGTTTAACTGTTTCAAATCTTCATATGTACAGGGGTGCTATGCAGGATGGCCCGAGCTTCTCGGGCACACGAGTTTGCTCCGAGCTCGCACTGCGGCGGTCATGGCACAAAGACAGAGCGGAGCGCGTGATAGCAGCATTGACAAAAACGGCTACATGAACGAGCGTGGCGTCAAAAACGCATGTGGGGCATCTGCGGCGGTAATCAAAGAAACACCGCGTGCGAACACGTCAGCGTCGCCACTCAGTCCACATTTCAACAGTGCAGCGACGTGAGCGTGATTGTCGCGCTATCTTTTTGCCAACTCAGCATTGCGCCTCCTACAGGCGTGTTCGTGGGCGTTCTTCCACTTTCGGGCATGTTCTTTCGTTCCACCCGCAGCATGGAAATTTCCACTCTCGAAGGCAACAAGGGTGCACCCGCTGCACTCTCGTCCAGCTCGTTTCGCTTCTATCAAATATTGCGGATAAATATACGGACAGGTTGTCACCAGGGGCGCTCGCATCATGGCGGGAAATTAACGCGGCTGTGAGTGGTACGTCGTGAGCGCGGTGAAATTGAATGCGAGACATCGCAGCCACGTGATGATATAACTTTTATTTCTTCGTGCGTGTGTGCACAGTCTGCGCGATAAAGCTGATAGATGAATCATGCCGCTCGCTGGCGTTGCGGCGTGAGCACTGCTCCTTGGAAGGCGCAAACGCGGTGGGTGGACCCGATCTTCGCCGCGGGCGTCTGTCAATCAAACTGATTTACGCGTGAACTCGAGTACAAACTCGTTGATTCTGAGAAGGCCCCAGTTCAACTCGTGACTGTCATGGTGCCGGTGTGACTGTCAAAGGTTTCATGTGGTGGACGCTAAGCAGCAGCTTCTTTGCATATAAAATAATTTGGTCAGCCTTTACTACTTGTGCAAGGCTGGAGCAATAAAGGAGCTTGTGATCACCTAGCTACTTCCAGCGTTTTAAGTCGGTCGTCTACTCAGTCTGCTCGGTATACGCTTCGAAGTAAAGAACGCATCAGCTCCGTCTTAATTTTGATTATACTAATTAGGCAGGACTTAATTACCAAAATATTGAACAGTTTTGCCTTGACTGTAAGGTTTTAATTAAAACGACAATAATTACCTCGGGTGCAATTAGCATGATCTTGATTAGTATGCAGCTAATTAACATAAACCTAATTCGCATGATCTTGATTTAGCGTACTTAAAAATAACGTCGCGTTAATTAGCCTGATATTAGCTAGCACGGTCATAGCTTTACATGGCTTCATTAGCATGGTCTTAGTAAGGTATGACTTCATTAGCTCGATCTTAGCATGCCTTGGCTTAATTAGCTTGTTCATAGCCTCTCTTGACTTATTTAGCTAGGTGTACCGCACAGCCACTTAGCTAATCAGCCGGGCGCACGTCCTCGGGCAGCGAGCACACCATGAAGGGATGAAGAGTGCGCGCGCCAGTCGAGCAACGCGCAAGAATGTGCAGGCTGACCATGATGATTGTAGACGTGGCCTCGGGTTTAGCTACGGTCGCGATATTGTAAGGTGCTCGGCCGGAACTAATCTCAGAGGCCACCGTGCTAATTATTCTAAAGGATACTTAGTACAGACATTAAGAGCTTCAAAACGAATTTAAACAGCCCCTGCCTTTAAAATATATCATCAGTAAACCTTTCTGGCACTTTTATTGCAAGGGTGCACTTCTGCACTCAGTGGAAGGACAAACAAATGA
The DNA here is from genome assembly GCA_030522465.1 of Rhipicephalus appendiculatus. Lineage (NCBI taxonomy): Eukaryota > Metazoa > Arthropoda > Arachnida > Ixodida > Ixodidae > Rhipicephalus > Rhipicephalus appendiculatus. The sequence goes on from JALIZH010007374.1 coordinate 34,067, forward strand.
AAGAAGATGCCTCTGGTTTGAAAACACCGCCCAATTTTGTCGACCGTCCTTGACGTGTCGCCGCGTTCCATCGTAACCAATGGAATGCAGCGCGCGCTGAAGGGTGGATCTGACCTTTTCGTACTGTTGGCTCGTTCAAAAGGGGGTGTCGCCAGAGCTCGGAAAGATCCCGAGTTTCGCCAAGCTCGGGCCATCCTGCATAGCGCCCCAGGTCTAACTGTACGAAATAAAATGCAGCAGTTTTGTTCGAGTGCAGCTTGCCTAGAACAACATAAAGTGCTATAAGCTAAAGATAGAGTGCAGTTGTTCACATTAAGGTGCCTGTTGCTATTTGACAAACAACGAACAGTATTGCGGCAATATAGGGAAGGGGTAGACCAAGAATGCTCCGATAAATGACCGGGCTGTCGCTGACAAAATTATTCAGCTGTAATCTTTCTAGTTGTTCTTTCGATTATTTATTAAACAAATATATCGGGAATTTATTTATTGCGGGACTCTAATTTTAAATCAACTCATTTTGTTGCAGTAGTATTAGCAGTAGGGCTGATTTAAACTTGTATTCCTCGTTGCCTAATGATAAATGTAATTGCAGTAATAATGCTATCTATTTCAGTGTCATGTAACTATGCAACAGCGCATAGCGCATTTTTCAAGTAGCCATGGAATTAATTTACTAGGAGCTTATTGCCTCACGAATTCACCTCCGCAAAAATTTTTAGAATCCGTCCAGTACGAGTGGAGTTACAAAGATTTGTCGCACGCTGCAATTGCAGTCCCTCTTCTCTCGCCCTGACGAAAGCGCTGGAAGCTAAGCAGGGAGATATGGCACGGGGGGAGAAAATACGTCACGCGTGCCTCGTGACCTTGAGCACTTTTTCTCTCTCTTTTTCATCGAATACGCGGCTTTTCAGGGCGATAGCGCGCGTGCCCGCGTGGACAAGTCGCGACCTCCCGCGGCGGCCCGAGTAACTACCGAGCGCGCCATGTTCAAATCAGCCAATGGCTGATACAATGACCGTGACGAGTGATTTTTGAGCTTGCAGCGTCATTTGTCGAGAGAAGAGAAAGCAATTTTTAGCTGAGTATGAGAATTTATTGTGAATTCCAGGCCGCGTGCTGCGCTATAATATTTGGCTCGCGTGTTCTCGGGAGCCTCGACTACCGATCAGCAGCGTTTTCTGACCATGCTCAAAAAGTGTTGCAGGGCCCCTTTAAGTACTACGACCTGCACGAATAATTAACAACTAAGTATCAACGAGAGAACTGCGTGTCCACCCGTTCATCACATAATTAGGCGAATTCAGAGGCTGAAAAAGCAGAGACTGAACACGTCCACCTTGGGATTTAAGGATAATTTTCCACTGTTTGTAAATGAATATATTTGTCCAGCAAACCAGATGCTTCTGGCAAAGGCACTGAACGCGAAACGCGAAAACAAAAAAAAAACGGAAGTTCGCTTGGGTGTCGGATGGGAAAGTGTTAATGCGCAAGACAGAAAATTCGAGGGTACTGCATGTGACATGCTCACAAGACCTCGATAGAGTACAGTAACCGATCAAAATGACTAATTACACAGAGATTGAACGGGCATGGCATAAAAATAAAACATATCAGTTTTTCATTGCAATATCCGCAGCATAAAGAAAAACTTTGACCAGCTACTAATCTATTTATCACAACATTCGTTTCAATACGACGTCATCGCAATAACAGACATGGCTTAAAGAAGATGAGTACGTCAATATACCTGGATATGCGATGCTGTCACAGCCAAGACCGCATGCGGCACGCGGTGGTGGAGTAGCCATGTTTATCAGGAACGAGCATAGTGATATCTCGAGTACTGAACAATCTGCTGAAACACTGTCCGCAACAATTGAATGTGGTCTCGTTGCTGGCGTAGTTTATCGCCCCCCAGGTTCGAGCGTAGATGACTTCATATCATTTATGGAAAGTGCGCTGATTCACTGTGTAACCTCGCATTCCCACATAATAATCTGTGGTGATTTCAATATAGATCTGCTTAAAGACAAGTGTCATGACTATTTGTTCCTCCTACAATCGTTTAACCTTAAAAATGTTATATCCGAAGAAACACGTTTCTCGGAATATTCTGCCTCACTTATTGATCACATGTTGTGCAGTATGGACACTAACGTAGAAGCTGGTATTTATGAATATGCAATTGCTGATCACCACCCGACTTTTCTTTTCATGCCTCAATCGTACTTATATCGTACTCGTAATACCGAAAATTTGACCCCGAGATATCACACACGTGTCAACCATTCGGAAGGAAGCACCGTTTAGCAAAACACTGTGTTCGGAACACTGTACAATGACGATGTGCAAGTAGAATGTGATAACATTATTTGTAGTATCACGAATGCAATGCGGCGGTCATCGTATATGTGCATAAGACGTAAATATGACCACGCCATATGTCCTTGGATAACGCAGCCTATAATGCCACTACTGAAGAAAAAAAGACTACTATTACAACGAGCCAAAAACAAACAAAACAAATGAATATTACAAAACTCAGTTTAAATACTTCAGAAATCAGTGAGTTGAGCTAATGCGTAAACATAAAAGGGCATACTATACGCGTCTCGTTAACCGTTGCGATACGAAACAAACATGGCAAATAATCAAGGAAGCGACAGGCCTCGTTAACAAAAAGAAAGTTCTTCCTGACAACGCAACAGCTAGCCTTACAAGCGATTTCAATGATTACTTTGCCACGGTTGGCGAAAATGTTACGAAGCAATTTAGTGCAGCACGACCCTACCACCTACGTTGAAAAGAATGAAAACAAATTTAGCTTTCAGGTCATAACAAAGGAGGAGGTGACGTCTGCGATAAAGAACTTACAGGTGAACTAAGCCACAGGGATTGATGCTGAAAGACAATTCAGATGTTTTGAGTTCTCCACTTTGTCACTTATTTAACCACTCGTTAAATGCTAATTCCTATCCAGGTGCATTAAAGATGACCAAATTGTATCAGTATACAAGACGGGAAACCACAATATTCCAGGAAGCTACAGACCAATATTGGTATTGAGCATTGTGAACATTATCTTCGAAAAAATTATCGCCCAACAGCTGAAGAACTTCCTTAGCAAGAATAACATAATTTGCCCGGAACAGCATGGTTTCGTCCCGGGGAAATCCAGATCAACAGATGTGCTTGCTTTATCTCAAATCATAAACTCCGCCCTCAACCAATAAAATATTGTAATTGGAATTTTTATCGATATAAAAAAGGCGTTTGATACCATTTATCACTCGGCATTAATAGAATTAATGGGCAGTCCTCCGGAATAAAGAGGGGGCCTGAGTAAGTTAAACAGACTCTATTCATCTCTACTGCCTTCAGATGTATCCAAGTTCTCACACATTAGAAGGATACTAAAGAGAAAGAGAAGCTAAACCTTTTGATTCCTGGTGCTTTGATTAGAACGCGAAAGTTGCATTCTCATGCAAGAAACGCAGTGCTTGCAGACATTGAATTTTTGATGAGTCGCCTATGTGCAGGGGACAAAGCCAACGTACTGCTGGTCCGGGGCAGCCTTCCGGAATGGCGAGGGGACCTGTGTAAGTTAAACAACAACTTTTCATCTCTAATGCTTTCAGGTGTAACACAGTGCTTGCAGACATTGAATTTTTGATGAGTCGCCTACGTGCAGGGGACAAAGCCTACGTGCTGGTCTGGGGCAGTCCTCCGGAAGGACGACGGGACCTGTGTAAGTTAAACAACATCTTTTCATTTGTAATGCCTTCAGGTGTAACACAGTGCTTGCGGACATTGAATTTTCGATGAGTGCTGTGCATGGGACAAAGCCTACGTCCTGGTCTGGGGCAGTCCTCCGGAAGGAGGACAGGACCTGTGTAAGTTAAACAACATCTTTTCATCTCTAATGCCTTCAGGTGTAACACAGTGCTTGCAGGCATTGAATTTTTGATGAGTCTCGTATGTGCAGGGGACAAAGTCTACGTTCCGGTCTGGTACAGTCCTCCGGATTGACGAGGGGGCCTGTGTAAGTTAAACAACATCTTTTCATCTCTAATGCCTTCAGGTGTAACACAGTACTTGCAGACATTGATTTTTTGATGAGTCATATCTGCAGGGGACAAAGTCTACGTTCTGGTCTGGGACAGTCCTCCGGAAGGAGGACAGGACCTGTGTAAGTTAAACAACATCTTTTCATTTGTAATGCCTTCAGGTGTAACACAGTGCTTGCAGACATTGATTTTTTTATGAGTCTCATATGTGCAGGGGACAAAGTCTACGTTCTGGTCTGGGACAGTCCTCCGGAAGGAGGACACGACCTGTGTAAGGTAAACAACATCTTTTCATCTCTAATGCCTTCAGGTGTAACACAGTGCTTGCAGACATTGATTTTTTTGATGAGTCTCATATGTGCAGGGGACAAAGTCTACGTTCTGGTCTGGGACAGTCCTCCGGAAGGAGGACAGGACCTGTGTAAGTTAAACAACATCTTTTCATTTGTAATGCCTTCAGGTGTAACACAGTGCTTGTAGACATTGATTTTTTTTATGAGTCTCATATGTGCAGGGGACAAAGTCTACGTTCTGGTCTGGGACAGTCCTCCGGAAGGAGGACAGGACCTGTGTAAGTTAAACAACATCTTTTCATTTGTAATGCCTTCAGGTGTAACACAGTGCTTGCAGACATTGATTTTTTGATGAGTCTCATATGTGCAGGGGACAAAGCCTATGTCCTGGTCTGGGGCAGTCCTCCGGAAGGAGGACAGGACCTGTGTAAGTTAAACAACATCTTTTCATTTGTAATGCCTCAGGTGTAACACAGTGCTTGCGGACATTGAATTTTCGATGAGTCTGCTGTGCAGGGGACAAAGCCTACGTCCTGGTCTGGGGCAGTCCTCCGGAAGGAGAACAGGACCTGTGTAAGTTAAACAATATCTTTTCATCTCTAATGCCTTGAGGTGTAACACTGTGCTTGCAGACATTGAATTTTTTGTGTCTCCTATGTGCAGGGGACAAAGTCTACGTTCTGGTCTGGGACAGTCCTCGGGATTGACGAGGGGGCCTGTGTAAGTTAAACATCTTTTCATCTCTAATGCCTTGAGGTGTAACACAGTGCTTGCAGACATTGAATTTTTTGATGAGTCGCCTATGTGCAGGGGACAAAGTCTACGTGCTGGTCTGGGACAGTCCTCCGGATTGACGAGGGGGCCTGTGTAAGTTAAACAACATCTTTTCATCTCTAATACCTTCAGGTGTAACACAGTGCTTGCAGACATTAAAATGATACTAAAGAGAAAGAGAAGCTCAGCTGTAATTAGTCATGTCTAGCTAGATTTACCCATGGAACCTCTCCTGGTGCGAGAGGAAGCTTGAGAAGCCAGAAGAGATGTAAGAACAAAAAACGAGTGCATTACCTTCGAGCTCCTGTGCTAACCAGTGCTAATGAGAGTTTTGTAGAGTGTATGTCAGGGCCTAGATAGAAATTTATTTTACTGAAAAAGATTTGATACACTGCATTTAAACCGAGCCATAGACTGGAGTTGCCAACTTTCAAGAATGTTTACTGCACCACAAGGACCTAAATATGATACTAAATAGAAATCCAGGACATCAAACTGGCCTGCTACTGCTGTGGTTTACCCCAAAAATTAGCTTTTTTAATACATTTTGTAAACATAATCTTGCTGGAAAATCAATGAAAATATAATTGTTTTAATGAGCACTTAATCTCTGCTAAGTGCTTTTTTTGGTACATCTTCAAACAAGTTCATAATTAAAATTCCTCAAATATCTCCATGTAGGAGCCAGAACCCATAGAAGATGTACGAGCGAGGCTGCTGTCTTTTCTGCAGCAAAACGAAAAACAAAGTGAGAGTTAAATAAAATATTTTTATCGACAATACATTCACTAAAGTGTCATAGTTTTCTCCTTTGTATATCACTATACATCACTGCATGCTAAATTGTCAGATTCAGTCTTCATAGATGGAACCCAGTCCACGATGCAAGTGAAATTTCACATCCAAATCTATGAATATTCGTTCTCTAGTAAGTGCCAGAATATTATGTGCCAAAACCATGATATGATTATGAGGCACGCCTAAGATGGAGACTGTGATTTCATTTCAGCCACTTAAGGTTTTTTAATGTGCAACTAAATCTAAGCACACACATGTTCTTTACATTTCACTTCCACTGAAATGTGGCTGCCGTAGCCGGGAGGCGAACCTCTGCTGCCAAGCACTATTTGTTTTCTGTTCACATGAAAACAAGCACACAAGTTTTTTTTTGTAAACTGCATACTGTATCAGTAAGAACAAGTGACTAAATAAATAAAATCAACATAAATAGCAAGATTTATTACTGCGTGACTGCTGACAATTTATGTGGACATGGCAGCACAACTGACTAAGTTTGACCCTCATTCGATGTTCCTTGGCTAGCAGTGGAAAGCAGTGCAAGTGAAAGTGGATACTTGACCTTTGATGACTTCATCTAACGAGAACAGGCATTCATGCTGCGTTTTTTCTGCTGCAAGCCGCTAAAGAAACCGAAGGTGCCAAGTTTTGCAAAATATTTATCGATTAGGTCAAATTCTTGATGTAATTGTAACTAAATGAAAATAACACTTGCTATATCTATTATGGCAAATTCAAATTACTTTGCCTTAGATAAATCTGACAAGAAGAGTCTCAGCCATTTACTTTTACTTTTTCAACTGTAGTTCACAGGAAATTTCTACCAAATTTTGTAGGAACAATCCACGAAATGAAATACAGAAAGCACAACCCATTTTACGTCTTACAGTCCACACAACATATTAGCATAAGTACTATACAAGAAATTGCAAAGTTGTTTTACATATATTGCAAATTCCATGTCCCGGTCACTCAGCACAGGTGATGGTGACGCGTGCAGCCTGCTTAGGCTTTCGCACTTAAAATCAAACGACAAGAAATTGCAGCATGACTCACTATCCGTTTGACAAGGGTAGAAATTCGGCCTTCTTGATCACACGCGGTAACAATTTCTTTTTCTTGGCGCATAAGCAACACTAACGAAAAGGCTGTGTGTGCCCCTTCTTTGCTTCATTGCGTTGCGTATGCGCTCTCTAAAAGTTCTTTGCCGGTTTGGCTGCAGAAGCGGTCCGCGTATGTGCGGGGACGTTCGTAGCGATTAAATGACTGTGGTTTGTAATCCTACTAACGCGACGAACGCATTCGTGACACATTCTTGAGACAGCGGAACGTGGCGTAACAGGCGAAATGCATTGTGTAAGAAGAGCTTTCAAGAAATGTATATACGACAGGAAAGTGGGGTAAGGAATTGATTGCTGTAGATTTGACAAAGCTCTTGTTATGATGCGACGGCGTTGTATCACTGGCTTAAGGGGACGATATGCATGGCAGTTGGCGAGTTAAAAGTTCGGACATATCTATAAAACGAACGCTGTCACGGCCGCCTTTGTACCCTTTAAGCGTCACCATGAAGTTTATTCCCATCTTCACGGCGCTGTGAGGAAATTCTTTTCCCCCCGCAGGGGCGTCTGCGCAAGCAGGCGTTTGGTGTGTGGCGACACCACGGACCCGAGCTAACGAGGGGGTTTCGACACCCTCCCACGTCTCGCCGTGCGTGGCTGAGCCGTGTCCGGGGAAAAGGGGATCCTGGGGGGTTGAGCCGACGCCGGGTGTTTGGACCTATAAGGCCCCCCAACAGAGGCAACACATCCCTTTGGCCCCGGCTTCACGTAGACGGCACCCCTGGGCTGACCCACCCAGGGGAAATCGGCGGTCGCCTTTTTTCTTTCCCCCTCTCACATCTTTTTCTTTCCTGTCTTCTTTCTCATCTGTCCTGTCTTCTTATCTCTTCTGTTACTTCCCCCAATTTCGTAGGCGGCTAGGGTTAACCTTGTGCAACTAGCCAACCTTGGTCTACGCGCATTGGGTTATCGTAGCGGTGTACGGCTGGCGTCTGCATGATTTCCCGTAATGCGAATCTTGTAACGTCCCCTCGTTGGGCTCCGTGGTGGGTGGCCGCCATCGTTACTGAATCATATTCCGCCATCATGCATAGACCTTTCCCACTCCTGAATGATCGTGCCGCTACAAAGCGTGTACGCACCGAAGAACTCACCTTTCTCAGCCGACCCAAAGAAGTATTTCCTCACAATCATGTGGTACACAGCGAGACATCTAACAAAACAGCCAGAACCGTGTCCCCGTTCATAGTATCCCGATCACTGACAGCCACTTTAGGTGATGGCTATGAAGTGACTAAAATGGCTAGTGGAGACCTCCTAGAACTCCATGACAAAATACAATTTGAGAAACTAAAGAACCTTGTAACATTCGGCGACATTCCCATCAGCGTAACACCCCACAGATCCATGAACTCCGCACGTGGAGTTGTATCAGACACAGACCTCCTTGACCTAACTGAAGCAGAACTCCTCGAAGGTTGGAAAGAACAGAATGTGATAAATGTGAAGCGAATCATTATCAGAAGGAACAATCAGGAAATCCCCACGAAACACTTGATACTGACCTTTGCCACCAGCGAACTACCACAAACAATAGAAACTGGCTACACTAAGACACCAGTAAGACCATATATACCAAACCCTCGCCGATGTTTCCAATGCCAAAGATTTGGCCATGGTTCTCAGAGCTGCCGTGGTTGTCCAACTTGTGCAAAATGTGGTTCCCAAGGCCATGCCTCCGACATCTGTAATGAAATGCCACACTGTGTAAACTGTGACGGAGATCATGCTGCGTACTCGCGTGCTTGTCCGCAATGAAAGAAAGAAAAAGACGTCATTACACTGAAGGTCCGCGAAAACATCTCCTTTAAAGAAGCACGTCGAAGGTGTTCGGCCTTTCATGGCCCAACATATGCTGATGCGGCGCGTCAGGGGGCAGCGTCACATCGCCCTCCGCCACTACCCAGGCCCACGCAAAGTGAGTCATCGGCCGTGGCGGCTGCCCCCTGTGGTGGCAGCAGCCAAGTCTGCTCCACCTACCAAGACACAGATCCAGGCGACTCCAGGGTCGTCGGGTCTCACGACCACGTCTCGCCAGGCGAGGTCGCAAACACGAACCAGCAGCTCGCGCACGCGGGCGTCCAGTGCCTCACACGAGGCAATGGACATAAATCCGGTACCTCTGGCACCGAAAGAGCGGCGTAGCTCCCTGAGCGCGCTAAGAAAACTAAGAAGCCTATAACAGGGCCCGACGACGGCCCTGCTACCTAAGCTCCAACTTTCCGCATAAACAGTCCCTTCCTTTTCGTACACACCGCACTACCTTACTTCCAATATGGAAACACAAATTATACAATGGAATGTCAGAGGACTGCTTAGAAACCTCGATGACGTCCAAAAACTTTTACACAAACACTCACCAAAAGTGCTGTGTGTACAAGAAACACACTTAAAATCCAAATACACCAACTTTCTACGTAGTTACATTATTTTCCGAAAGGACCGAGATGAAGCCTTGGCATCATCCGGAGGTGTAGCCATTATAGTTCATCAAGGGATTGCATGCACACACCTCTTCAAACATCCCTTGAGGCAGTGGCTGTTCGAGCGGTTCTTTTGAATAAGCTCGTCACCATTTGCTCTCTGTATATACCCCCACAATACCAACTGCATAAACAAGAATTCCAGTCATTATTAGATGAACTTCCAGAACCTTATCTTGTCCTAGGAGACTTTAATGCACATAGTAGTCTATGGGGTGACGCTCGCTACGATGCGCGAGGTCGCCTAATTGAACAATTCCTTTTTTCTTCCGGTGCGTGCCTTCTGAATCGAAAAGAGCCAACATATTATAACCTCGCAAACAGTACCTACTCCTCCATAGCCCTCAGCATTGTATCTCCATCGCTCCTACCCCTACTCCAATGGAAAGTCATGAATAATCCATACGGAAGTGACCACTTCCCGGTAGCAATGAGCTCACCTATATCAAATGAATGTCGTCCACAAATTCCCAAATGGCTCATAGATAAAGCCGATTGGGAACAGTTTCATAAGATTACTCGTTTATGTTGGACTAACATATGTAGTTTAGGCATAGATGCAGCTGTACAGTACTTTACTGCTTTTGTGACTGATGCTGCAACTAAGTGTATCCCGCAAACATCTGCACAGCCCGGCAAACGACGTGTCCCATGGTGGAATACCGAGTGTCGAAATGCGCGCACAAAGCAAAACATGGAGGTTGCTTCGAGACTCACCGACAGCCGAGAATCTTGACAGCTTTAAGAAAATAAAGTCTGAAGGCAGAAGAGCGCGCCGACAGGCTAGAAGGGAAAGTTGGCATAAATTTTTATCGGGCATAAACTCATATACACAAGAGGCGAGAGTCTGGAACATGGTTGGTAAGGTAGCAGGACGACAAGCACAATCAGTCCCTCTCGTAAACACACAAGGCAACAGCTTGGAAGACCAGGCGAACTTCCTTGGCGCACACTTCCAACAGGTATCCAGCTCGTGGCACTATACTGAAGATTTCCAAAGATACAAAACAAAAATCGAAAAACAGAAACTAGAGCGAAAATCCTCACAACACGAGGAATACAATGAACCTTTCTCTTTGGCTGAATTACAGGCATCGCTAAACTGCTGCAATGATTCCGCCCCAGGCTCCGACCGTGTGGCATATGAAATGTTGAAACACCTGCCCTCTGAAACCAAAAAAGCCCTTCTTTCCCTGTATAATGCTGTATGGTTTTCTGGCGAGATCCCTTCAGCCTGGAAAATCAAAATGAATTCATTGCGCCTGTCCATCCCACGCAGTATGTTTTACTGCACATATGTCGACGATGCACAGGTCGGTTTTAAATCCCGCAACCTTTCTATGTGTGAACGGCAGGTTCAGTTAGGTTTGAACAAGGTCTCTCAATGGGCAGAAGAAAATGGATTTAAATTCAACGCACAAAAGAGCACATGCGTCCTGTTCTCTCGAAAGAGGGGTCTTCATCCGGATCCGGATGTTAACCTGCAAGGTGAACGTCTGTCTGTGAAGACTGAGCGTAAGTTTCTGGGCCTAATATTAGACACAAAACTAACCTTCATATCACATATCAAGTATATCAAGAACAAGTGCATGAAAACCATGAATATTCTGAAAGTGTTGTCGCGAACTACGTGGGGTAGTGACAACAAGTGCCTTCTCAATCTCTATAAAAGCCCCATACGCACTCGTCTAGATTACGGAGCTATAATATATCAGTCCGCGACACCAACAGCCTTAAAGATGCTTGATCCTATTCATCATCTAGGCATTCGCCTTTCCACGGGTGCATTTCGCACCACCCCCGTAGAAAGCCTGTACGTCGAATCGAACGAGTGGTCGCTAAACATGCAAGGATCGTACATGTCTTTCGTATATTATCTCAAAGTGAACGCAGACAAAGAACACCCCACACACTCCACAATCAATGATCTGTCCAGCACTGCCCCATTTGAGAACCGCCCGTCGCTGAGACAGCCCTATTCACTTCGTGTGAGGGGCCTCGCTGAGGAAACGGGTGTGCCACTTTTTGAACACCGTTTGGTACCTCCCGCTGCAAGTCTTCCGCCGTGGCAGTCTCCCACCGTGACGTTCATACTTCTACGAACTGCAGCACAAATACACTTGTCCAGAATTCTACACCGATGCCTCCAAGTCTCACACTTCTGTGTCGTACGCAGCGGTCGGTCCGTCTTTTTCGGATGCCGGTGTTCTGGATTCTAATACGAGTATCTTCACAGCAGAAGCTTCTGCGATACTTGCGGCAGTAAAACACATCAAACAATTACAACTACAAAAGGCAGTAATTTACACTGATTCTTTGAGCGTGGTAAAAGCTTTGAAAAGTCTAAAAAAGCACAAAAATCCTCTCCTTGTTTCCCTCTACTCGCTTTTATGCTCGCTCTACGCACACAAACAGCATGTCGTAGTCTGCTGGGTGCCAGGGCACAGGGAGCTCCAAGGAAACGTGTTGGCGGACCAGTTAGCTGTGTCCGCCCACGAAAACGCTACCGCCAATACATCCGTATCTGTCCCTGCACTTGATCTCAAACCATTCCTTAAACGAAAACTCAGGGATCATTGGCAGCGGTTATGGAATAGGGAAACACACAATAAATTTCATCTAATCAAGCCACAGCTCGCCAATTGGCCGCCAGTATCGAAGTCACGCCACACAGAAGTAACACTTACCAGATTAAGAACAGGACATACACACACCACACACTCATACCTCTTGTCTGCTGGTGATCCACCTTTGTGTGAGAAGTGTAGTGAACCACTCACTGTCCTTCACATTCTTATCCCCCCGCAGGGGCGTCTGCGCAAGCAGGCGTTTGGTGTGTGGCGACACCACGGACCCGAGCTAACGGGGGGGTTTCGACTCCCTCCCACGCCTAGCCGTGCGTGGCTGAGCCGTGTCCGGGGAAAAGGGGATCCTGGGGGGTTGAGCCGACGCTGGGTGATTAGACCTTTAAGGCCCCCCCGGCAGAGGCAACACACCCCTTTGGCCCCGGCTTCACGTAGACGGCACCCCTGGGCTGACGCACCCAGGGGAAATCGGCAGTCGCCTTTTCCTATCTCTCTCCTCCCACATCTTCGTCTTTCTCTCACACTTTTCATCTTTCCTGTCCTCTCCTCACTTCTGTTTACTTCCATATTTCCTGGCGGCAGGGGTTAACCTTGTGTAGGTATCCCACCTTGGATAATTACATTGGGTTATAGTGACAGCGTACGGCTGGCGTCGGGAGGCCTTGTTTAACAAGTCCAGCCGCGTCCCCTTGTTGGGCTCCGTGGTGGGTGGTCGCCGCTGTTACCGAACACATTCATATTTTTATGGCTTCACAAACATCCGCCGTCCTTGATCGGTCTCGTAAGAGAGGCCGCACCGAAGCAAGTTTCCATTTCTCGACAGAAACGAAAGTTACCTTCCCGAAATACCACATCATCCACAGTGAAAGCACACCTCTAAGAAAGCTATCTCCATTTTTGGTGGCCAAATGCCTAAAAGAAAAAAAATCGGACCCACATACAAAGCATCCAAAATGTCAAGCGGTGATCTCCTCCTGGAGCTAACCGAAAAAAAAGACCAAGTGCCTAAGCTATCCCAACTAACCAGCATTGGAGAAACAGTTGTCACCATTTCAGTCCATCGGTCTCTAAACACCAGCAGGGGAGTAATCTCCGAGGAAGACTTCTTAGGCCTTAGTGACGAAGAGCTCCTCGAAGGTTTCAAAGACCAAAATGTAATAAAAGTCCAAAGAATAGTAATCCGCCGCAATGATCAGGAAGTGCCCACCAAACACGTTATACTAACCTTTGGAACAAGTGAAATGCCCACCTCTCACGAGACTGGGTACTTAAAAATCAATGTCAGACCCTACATCCCCAACCCCAGACGCTGTTTCAAATGTCAAAGATTCGGTCACGCCTCGCACTCATGCAGAGGCAAAGAAACATGCGCAAAATGCAGCGCAAACGACCACAAATCCGAAAACTGCACATCCTCACCCCACTGTGTTAACTGTGACGGGGAACACCCAGCGTATTCCCGGCCACGCCCATGTTGGAAAAAAGAAAAAGAAGTGATCGCTCTGACCGTCAAAGAAAAAATATCATTCAGCGAAGCGCGAAAACGGCTGTCGTACCTTTTCCGCAGAAGTTACGCCGATGTGACGCAGTCGGGGGGCAGCGTCACAAAGGCCTCGGGAGTCCACCGCAACCACACCCAGTGGTCCCGTGGTGACTCCAACCGCCCCTTAAAGGAAGCAGCGCTAGCTGCTCCATCCACATCAAAGGGCCCGCAGACTCCGGTCTCCCTGGGCCCTAAAATCAATCGAGTACCAAGGCCTGAGATTCGTTTCTCAGCGCCGCACTCTCGATCTGCCAGCGCCTCTGACAAGGCAATGGAGATCGACCGCAAAACCTCGGTGTCATCGACACCGAAGGACAAGCGCTCCCTCGAGCGTGCCAAACAGGACAAGGTCCCAGTAACCACAATAAGTAAGCGATAACCGTAATGGTTATCGCATTCCTCTCTATTTCTATTTTTTAGTATTGTCACCTATCATCTTTTAATTAAACCGATCAATCCCCAGAAGTACATTTGCTTAATTTTATTTCATCATGGCTTTTATCGCGCATTGGAACTGTAGAGGCTTAATTCATAACTTGGGTGACGTAAAGGAGATCATCAACAAGTTCTCACCGGTAGCTTTTTGCCTCCAAGAGACAAATCTTGGTGCAAAACACGACCATTTCCTAAAGGGCTTCACAGCTGCCCGAAAGGACCGCGAACATTGCAACCGTCTTTCGGGAGGAGTAGCCATAGTTGTGCAGGGCAGCATTCCTACGCGAGATGTCCAAATAAACACATCTTTCGAGGCCATAGCCGTCACCATTCTATCATACAAAACCATCACCATCTGCTCGCTATATATCCCACCTCACACCCTTTTTACCACTAAAGACCTCGAAAATCTAGCGGAACAGTTACCAAAACCATTTCTTTTAGTTGGGGATTTTAATGCTCATTCCACCCTTTGGGGTAGCGACAAAACTGACCAAAGAGGGCAGATCGTTGAAGATTTCATTTTATCAAACGATATCTGCCTTTTAAACTCGGGTGCTTTTACATATTTTTCGCCAACATCACGCACTTTTAGTTGTTTAGATCTCGCTCTCTGCTCACCATGTCTGTTCGCCGATTTTAAATGGGAAGTCCTTGGAAAATCATATGGTAGCGACCACCAACCCGCCATCATCAAACTCATGCCATCGTATCAAACACTCGCCACCAAGCCACGCCGGTGGAAATTGCAACTCGCAAACTGGCCGCTTTTTACGCACCACGCAAAGCTCGAACACATTTTCTCACCCGAACTTTCTGTTCAGGAACTCAATAAAAAGTTCATTGACGCTATCATCTCAGCGGCGGAAAAGGCGATACCCCAATCGTCTGGCATTGTGCGCAAAAAGTTAAATCCTTGGTGGACAGATGAGTGCACCGAAGCCAAAAAACAACAAAACAAGGCCTGGGGAACCCTACGAAGGTGCCCGACTTATAGCAACCTCATAAGTTTTAAACAGGCAAAAGCCAAAGCACGATACATCCGAAGGCAGGCAGAAAAGAGTTCATGGCAGAAATACATAGCAACCATTAATAGTTCAGCGACATCTAAACATATCTGGGATCAGGTGAGGAAGTTCAGAGGAGAATACTCATCATACACAATACCACTGCTTACAAGTCCAGACACACAAACAAAGAAAATGCTGAAAAACAAAAAACTCCCTACTGCTAGTACCTCAAAGGAATGTTACAACCATCCTCTCACACTACACGAATTAAACAGGGTATTTTCCGCTGGTAAACAAACGGCAACAGGGCTTGACCGGGTACACTACACAATGTTGGCACACCTATCCCAAGCATCGGCGGAGGCTCTTCTCCAATTCTTCAACAAAATATGGGAATACGGCATAATGCCTGAAGATTGGAAAAATGCGACAGTCATACCTCTCTTAAAACCTGGTAAACCCCCCAACATCCCCGAGCAGCGACAGGCCGATTGCATTAACAAGTTGTCTGGCAAAAACATACGAGAGCATTATAAACATAAGACTCACCTATATTCTTACATCAACACAGCTTATAGACTCACACCAGTGTGGATACAAAAAAGGCTGTTCTACCACTGACCATCTCGTTAGACTGGAACACGAAATACGAGATGCATTTCTACACAAACAGTACTGTCTCGCAGTTTTCTTCGACTTAGAGAAGGCATATGACACGACGTGGCGATACGGGATTCTTAGAGACCTTGCAGACATGGGGATTCGTGGAAGAATGCTAAACTGCTTATGTGATTTCCTCTCTAACAGAACATTTCAAGTACGTCTCGGCACAGTACTCTCTCGAGTATTTGTCCAAGAAAATGGCGTGCCACAAGGTTGCATTTTGAGTACAACACTCTTCATAGTCAAAATGAACTCCATCAACAAGGTCATACCTCCCACAGTCATGCACTCCGTCTACGTTGACGATCTTCAGATCGCCTGTCGGGCCTCCAGCCTATCATCCTGTGAAAGGCAACTGCAAATAAGAATCAATAAGCTTACGAAATGGGCTGGCCAAAACGGTTTTCGTTTCTCGGCACAAAAAACTACCGCAGTTCTTTTCACGCAAAAACGTGGATTGTACCCCTGACCCTGCTCTTAAACTAAACAACACTGAAATTCCGGTAAAACAAGAATACAAATTCTTAGGAGTTACATTTGACCAAAAACTCAACTTCCTTTCTCATATAAACGCACTAAAAGTTAAGGCTAATAGAGCACTCAACCTTCTGAAGGTGTTATCTCATAAACACTGGGGTTCCGATCGACTCTGCCTGCTGCGCATCTACCGTTCCATCGTGCGCAGTATTTTAGATTATGGTTGTGTCATCTACGGCTCGGTACGGGGGTCTTACACTCGGCGTCTTGACCCTGTGCACAATCTCGGCCTACGTCTATCTAGGGGTGCTTACCGAACATCGCCAGTGGAGAGCTTATATGTGGAATGCAACGAACCTCCCTTGAGTCACCGAAGAGCTCTACTAACTCTGTCATACGTCTTAAGAATAAGGTCATCACCACAACACATCTGCTACGACATTGTCACAAAGTGTAATTCACGCTTACACTACATTAACAAACCAAACCTAATCAAACCACTTGTCCTGCGCTTCGACGAACATTGCCACATTTATGCCATCCCTGAAGGAGCACTACACGTCGCTATTAAACCACCAAGACTGCCGCCATGGTTCGACCTGTCACAGCTTTGCGAGTTTTGACTAAGCCGTTTCAACAAAAAAAGCACTCCACCAGAACACATAATTCAAGAATTCCATACACTTCAGCACGAATATAGGGATTACGAAGAATTTTACACAGATGGCTCAAAAACAGAAAACCATGTGGGTATTGGGATCGCGACAGCGGAAAGTGCAGTGTCTGTGAGAGTACCTCGTAGTTTTTCCATTTTTTCAGCTGAAGCTTATGCCTTGAGTGAAGCAGTGCGGAAAATCATCGCTGCCAAATACAAGAAAGCAATCACATACACCGACTCACTAAGCGCACTAAAAGCACTACATATAAAATCCGAATGTGAGCCATTAGTGGGTGACATTTTAAACATGGTATATTTAAACAGCCAGGCAGTTTCCATCCGTTTCTGCTGGGTCCCAAGTCATGTTGGGATACCTGGAAACGAAAGAGCAGATAAATACGCTTCATTGGCAGCCCACAAAACAGTAGTCAATGTGAAAATTCCCCTTAAAGACATCCAGAGAACAATTCGTCTAGCTCTACTAGCGAAATGGCAACAACAGTGGGACACATGCACGAATAACAAGCTCCACATGGTGAAACCCATACTCGGTGAATGGAAGACCGACCGTCACCAACAACGGTTTATCGAAGTTATATTATGCCGACTTCGCATTGCACACACACACTTGACACACAACTTTTTGCTCGCAAAGGAAGAACAACCAACGTGTGAAACATGCCAAGAACCGTTAACACTTATGCATATCCTAATCACATGTCCCAACATTGAAACACAGAGACAAAAACATTTCAGCAAACTATACAAACAACACGTACCTTTACACCCTGCTTTGTTTCTAGAAGATGACCCTATAGTACCTCTGCCTGACGTGCTAAGCTTTCTGAAAGAATGTAATTTGTTAAATAAGCTTTAAAAGTTCATCATTTCAGTGTCCATTCCTTAACGTCGTGTGTCTGGCGCAGCATAGCCTCAGCTGCTTTTGCGCCATAAAAAACCAAACTAACTAACTAACATTCTTATCCAATGCAATGAATTAGATCATTTAAGAAAAAAGTACTTCCCATTAGTCTTCCGACAACAAGTACCACTTCATCCATCCATGTTCATAGGCAGCGAGCCGCTTTTTAAACATCAGTCACTATTTGCGTTTTTAAAAGAAGTTCACTCCTTTCACGTCATATACCCAGGCAATCCATAGCACTGCCTCTGAAAAGAGGTTGTTGCTGCGGTAGCTATATTACAGAAAGCACCTGCCTCCGTGCCTTTGGGCATCAAAGGTCTTAAGGAGGCATCCATGCTATCTTCGCATCCTGACTTGTAGATATCATGGTCACTTGTGACGCATTACACACCCACAGATCATATCATGTATCACCGCCATAATTTTATGATCTATACACACCTTTTACGCCCCCGCAGGGGCGTCTGCGCAAGCAGGCGTTTGGTGAGTGGCGTCACCACGGACCTGAGCCAACGGGGGGTTTCGATCCCCTCCCACGCGTAGCCGTGCGTGGCTTAGCCGTGTTCGGGGAAAAGGGGATCCTGGGGGTTGAGCCAATGCCGGGTGATTGGACCTTTAAGGCTCCCCGGCGGAGGCAACACACCCCTTTGGCCCTAGCTTCACGTAGACGGCACCCCTGGGCTGACCCACCCAGGGGAAATCGGCAGTCGCCTTTTCCTGTCTCTCTCTCCCCTCATCTTCGTCTTTCTCTCTCACTTTTTATCTTTCCTGTCATCTTCTCTTTTCGGCTTACTTCCTAGTTTTTCCTGGCGGCGAGGGTTAACCCTGTGTAGTTATTCAACCTCGGATAGCTATATTAGGTTATAGCGGCGATGCATGGCTGGCGTCTCCAAGTGTTCGATATTCAACCTTGTAGCGTCCCCTTGTTGGGCTCGGTGGTGGGTGGCCACCATCGCCGCCGAATTCTAATAATTTTTATGGCAAACTCTTTTCCTCCACTCCCTGATCGCCGCCAGAAAAGGTGGCGCACCGATGACTTCACCTTTGCCCTACCCAAAGAATCGTTTCCCAAATACCACGTTATACGTAGTCAGCATAAAACAAAAACTGTCCGAACAATCTCACCGTTCCTCGTGTCAAAATCGCTCACGGAGGCGATCGGCCCAGGTTACAAAGTAACAAAGATGGGAAGCGGCGATCTTCTTCTGGAAGTTCGTGACAAGCACCAGTACGAGAAACTATCAAAACTTGTAGCTTTTGGGGACATCCCAGTGTCAGTGGGCCCACATAGATCCATGAATACAGTGCGCGGCGTCATCTCTGACGATGACCTTCTCGAACTCAGTGAAAGTGAACTCCTTGAAGGATGCCAAGACCAGAACGTTGTCAAAGTACAAAGAATCACGATAAGACGAAACGACAAACAAATCCCAACCAAGCACATAATCATTACACTTGGAACAAGCAACCTCCCTGAATCGATCGAAACCGGCTACTGTAAACTTCGTGTGAGACCATATATACCAAACCCGCGTCGTTGCTTCAAGTGCCAGCGCTTTGGACATGGGTCGCAAAGCTGCAGAGGGCGTGCCACCTGCGCTAAATGTGCATCCAATGAACATCTGTCCGACGATTGCAACTCTGCCGCCCGTTGTGCGAACTGCGAAGGGGACCACCCCGCCTACTCACGATCATGCCCCTCGTGGAAGAAGGAAAAAGAAATAATAGAACTCAAGGTTAAACTCAACTCGTCCTTTCAAGAGGCGCGCAAGCGTTATGCTCCACATAACCAGCCCTCTTCTTCCTTCGCAGATGTGACGCGCCGGGGCGCCGCGCCACGTCTTTTCGCGCCCGCGAGTGTCACACCGAGTGTGACCGCGGCCGCGCCACCAGCGCCCCCCGGCTGGAGTAGCCTGCGCTGCTCCGCCCCCTCCCAAACAGGGCCAGCAGACTCCCGAGTCTGCCGGACCCCGGGCCACTGCGAAAGCAGTCAGGTCCGAAACCGCCGTGAACGTGCCTGCCGCGCAGGCACCATCCGCCACCTCACAAGAGGTGATGGACACAAGTCAGCCTCCTCCGGCGACTGAGACGCCGAAGGGCAGGCGCAGCTCTTTGGAGCGCGCCAAAAAAGAAAAACCCCGCATTACAGGGCCCCCCGAAAGGCCCTGTAACCTAAGACAACACTTTTGTACACACAGCACCAAACTACATTAAAATGGAAACACAAATTGTACAGTGAAACGTCAGAGGGCTGCTCAGAAACCTCGACGATGTCCAAGAACTCTTACATAAACATTCACCAAAAGTGCTGTGTGTGCAAGAAACACATCTGAAACACAAACACACTAATTGTCTACGCCATTATGATATTTTTAGAAAGGACCGGGATGATGCTGTCGCGTCATCCGGTGGTGTTGCCATTATAGTTAATCAAGGAACAGCCTGTACGCATTTTCCACTTCAGACATCCCTTGAGGCAGTAGCCGTCAGAGCCGTTATCTTCAACAAACTGGTCACGATTTGCTCCATTTACATACCTCCACACCATCAGTTGAACAAACACGAATTCCAGTCGTTAATTGATCAACTTCCAGAACCGTATCTTCTCCTCGGAGACTTCAACGCACATAGCGGTCTATGGGGTGACTCCCGCTGCGATGCGCGAGGCCGCCTAATTGAACAGTTCCTTTTCACTTCTGGTGCGTGCCTCCTGAATCACAAAGAGCCAACATATTATTGCCTCGCTAACAATACGTACTCGTCAATAGACCTCAGCATTGCATCTCCATCACTTCTACCCTTACTCAATTGGAAGGTCATCAATAATCCCTGCGGAAGTGATCACTTTCCAATAATTCTCAGCACACTAATAAATAATGAAGGTCCTCGACAGGTTCCCAGATGGCAGATGGACAAGGCCAATTGGGAAGAGTTTCGAAAAGCTACTCGCTTAAGTTGGTGCGATATGTGTGACCTCAGCATAGATGCAGCGGTAGACTACTTCACAGCTCTTCTCATTGATGCTGCAACAAAGTGTATACCACAGTCAGGACGGTCCGCCAAACGACGTGTCCCATGGTGGAATACCGAATGTCGAAATGCGCGCAAAAAGCAAAACAAAGCATGGCGGTTGCTTCGGAACTCACCGACAGCCGAGAATCTTGACAGTTTCAAGAACATAAAGTCTCCAGGAAGAAGAACGCGCCGCCAGGCTAGAAGGGAGAGCTGGCAGAAATTTTTAACATGCATTAATTCATATACACAAGAGGCGAGAGTCTGGAACATGGTTGGTAAGGTAGCAGGACGACAAGCACAATCAGTCCCTCTCGTAAACACACAAGGCAACAGCTTGGAAGACCAGGCGAACTCCATCGGCGCGCACTTCGAAGAGGTCTCCAGCTCGTCGCATTACACTGAAGCGTTCCAGCGATACATAACCAGAATAGAAAAATAGACACTACAGCGCAAATCCACAAACCACGAGGCATACAATGCACCTTTCTGTTTAGCTGAGCTACAGGCCTCGCTAAACTGGACCCGTACCCGTCTCTTAGTATACCAAAGCGCCATGTAGTGTCATAGGCCTTCTCCATATCGAGAAACACAGAAAGAAAAAAATGCTTATGGACGAAAGCGTCACGAATTTGTGCCTCGATACGGACACGGTGATCAGTGGTGGATCTAGCCTCTCTAAACCCGCACTGGTACGGGTCCAGTAGGGTTACGGGGTACGGGGTAGAATGTTTGCCGTAATTGCAAGTTATTTGTCGAACCGGACATTCCGTGTTCGAGTAGGCAGTGTTTTGTCTCGAACATTTGTCCAGGAAACAGGAGTGCCCCAAGGTGGTGTACTTAGTTGTACACTTTTTATCATCAAAATGAATACCTTGCATCTTTGCATCCCCCCGAAACATGTTTTATTGCACATATGTCCACGATGTGCAAGTCGGTTTTAAATCATGCAATCTTTCAATGTGTGAGCGGCAGGTCCAGCTAGGTCTAAACAAGGTCTCAAAATGGGCAGACGAGAATGGGTTCCGGTTTATTGCTCAAAAAAGCACCTGCGTCCTGTTCTCTCGCGAGAGAGGCCTACATCCTGACCCAGAGATTGACCTGCATGGTCAACATCTCTCCGTGAAGACGGAGCACAAATTCTTAGGCCTAATCCTGGATAGCAAACTCACTTTTATATCACACATTAAGTATTTAAAAAACAAATGCATGAAAACAATGAATGTTCTAAAAAGTTTTGTCAAGAACTACGTGGGGCAGTGACAAGAAGTGCCTTCTCAATCTTTATAGAAGCCTCGTACGCACACGCCTAGATTACGGGGCTATAACATATCAGTCCGCAATGCCAACAGCCTTAAAGATGCTTGATCCTATCCATCATCTAGGCATTCGCCTTTCCACGGGTGCCTTTCGCACCAGTCCCATAGAAAGCCTGTACGTTGAATCGAACGAGTGGTCGCTAAACATGCAGAGATCGTACATGTCTTTTGCATATTATCTCAAAGTGAACGCAGACAAAGAACACCCCCACACACTCCACAATCAATGATCTGTCCAGCACTGCCCTATTTGACAACCGTCCGTCGCTGAGACAGCCCTATTCACTTCGTGTGAGGGGCCTCGCTGAGGAAATGGGTGTGCCACTTTTTGAACACCGTTTGGTACCTCCCGCTGCAAGTCTCCCGCCGTGGCAGTGGCAGATAATAGATTGCGATGTGTCTTTCACAGATGTTACAAAACACGCCCCTACTGCACACATACGTTCATACTTCTACGAACTGCAGCACAAATACACTTGTCCAGAATTCTACACCGATGCCTCCAAGTCTCACACTTCTGTGTCCTACGCAGCGGTCGGTCCGTCTTTTTCGGATGCCGGTGTTCTGGATTGTAATACGAGCATCTTCACAGCAGAAGCTTCTGCGATACTTGCGGCAGTTATACAAATCAAACAATTACAACTACAAAAGGCAGTAATTTACACTGATTCTTTGAGCGTGGTAAAAGCTTTGAAAAGTCTAAAAAAGCACAAAAATCCTGTCCTTGTTTCCCGCTACTCGCTTTTATGCTCGCTCTACGCACACAAACAGCATGTTGTAGTCTGCTGGGTACCAGGGCACAGGGAGATCCAAGGAAACGTGTTGGCGGACCAGTTAGCTGTCTCCGCCCACGAAAACGCTATCGCCAATACATCCGCATCCGTACCTGTCCCTGCACTTGACCTCAAACCATTCCTTAAACGAAAACTCAGCGATCATTGGCAGCGGTTATGGGATCGGCAAACACACAATAAACTTCATCTAATCGAGCCAAAGCTCGCGAATTGGCGCCGGTATCGAAATCACGTCACACAGAAGTAACACTCACCAGATTAAGAATAGGACATACACACAGCACACACTCATACCTCTTGTCCAGCGGTGACCCACCCCCTGTGAGAAATGTGGTGGACCACTCTCTGTCCTCCATATACTCATTCAATGCAGAGAATTAGATCTCATTAGAAAAAATTACACCATCTCCCGCTAAAGGGAACCATGTGTAGATGTGAAGCAGCGGGCGCTAACGCTTACACTGGCGGTGGCGTTGACGCTGGCGCTATCGCAGCGTTGCGCAGGAGAGAAAACTGAGGAGGCGCAAAGCACGCAGTGATGGAGCGGTGTTTCCTACTGGAACATGCCAATCGCTGCTAATGGGCAATGAGAGACAGAAGACTCCGACTGGACACGGAGACCCGCAGTCGGCTTTTAGTTAACGCGCACGCTGCGAATTTTTATTCTTCAACAACGCACAGGAGAAATCTCCCACCGGCACCACCTTGGAGGTCAAGATCCATTGCCATATATACGGGATGGACAGTGAACGGTTGTGCAGCGCGAGCAGTCGGTTTTTTCAACCAAGAAACTCGCTAGCAGACGCTGCCTGCGTCGGCGTCGCGAGGCGAGAGAGGGGGGTAGCGTAGGAGAGAGAGAGGGGGGACGCGCATGCGCAGTGGGGGGTGTGGACGCTGTGGGGCAGGGATGCCTAGAGGAGAGAGGGGGGAGCGTATTAGAGGAGAGAGAGGGGGACGCGCATGCGCAGTGGGAGCGCGGGGGAGGGATGCCTAGAGGAGAGAGGGGGGAGCGTAGGAGGGGAGAGAGGAGGGGAGGCGCATGCGCAGTGAGGGTGTGGTTGCCGCGTGGAGGGATGCCTAGAGGAGAGAGGGGGGAGAGGAGGTGTTTTTTATTTTAATTTTTTTTTTGAAAGGGTTTGCGCATGCGCAGTAAGTGAGGCCTCGAGGCACACCACCACCACCACCGGATTAAGCTTCGCCATAAGATGCTTCACATCTAAAAAACACTTTCCATTAGTCTACCGAGACCACATACCACTTCATCCATCGATGCTCATAGGTAGCGAACCGGTTTTTAAACATCAGTCACTATTTGCGTTTTTAAAAGAAGTTCATTCATTTCACGTAATTTACCCGGGAAATCCGTAGCCCGACTTCTGAAAAGAGGTTGGTGCTGCGGTAAGTACTTTACAGAAAGCACCTGCCTCCGTGCCTTTGGCATCAAAGGCCTTAATGAGGCATCCGTGCTATTTCCCCCGTCATCACTTGTAGATATCATGGTCACTTGCAACGCATTACACACCCACAGATCATATCACGTATCACTGCCATAATTTTAAAATCTATACCCGACTTTTACGCTCCTATGTAGCGCGTGATTTTAGGCCTCTTTACAGCCATAACACACCTTATCATTGCTATCACTGGTCATCGCTAACACCACACAAAAGACATAATCATCATCATCATCATCACCTTTTACGCTCCTATGTAGCGCGTGATTTTAGGCCTCTATACAGCCATAACACACCCTGTCATCGCAATCATTGGTCATCGCTAACATCACATAAAAGACATGGCGCTCTTTGGCCACCTATAGCCCTTGCGCCACAAAACCCCATTAATCAATCTAGGAAACTCTTTTCGAAAAAAAAAAAAGCTGCCGCACATTCCCTGGTTGTGAATTTGCAAGGCATTTAATAGAGCTGTTTTGATTATATACTTTTGTATCGCTATGTGTGTAGATATTCAAGTCTTAATGCTTTTTATGTGTATATGAGGACGGCTTCGATATCATACACTTTTCGCTTATTACTGTACATTTAGTTACAAAATTCAGGTAGCGTGGGCCCAGTCAAGTTACCTATGCGCGGTCCCCATTTGTTTGAATGTTCAGTGTAAAAATATTGATTCCAATCTGCACACACACGTATATTTCACCATAACCATTATATCATGCTGAGTGTACTCAAATGCTCCTTCCTTGCAGGGGCGTCTGCGCAAGCAGGCGCTTGGTGTGTAGCGACACCACGGACCCGAAGTAACGGGGGGTTTCGACCCTCCTCCCACCCCTCGCCGTGCATGGCTTAGCCGTGTCCGAGGAAAAGGGGATCTTGGGGGTTGAGCCGACGCCGGGTGTTTGGACCTTAAAGGCCCCCCGGCAGAGGCAACACATCCCTTTGGCCCTGGATTCGCGTACACGGCACCCCCCGGGCTGACCCACCCAGGGTAAACCGGCAGTCGCCTTCTCCTGTCTCGCGCTCCCTACATCTTCGTCTTTATCTCTCACTTTTAAATGCGAAGCATTTCTTAGCGAACTTCGGCGACTTTGAGCGTATCTATCTATCTATCTATCTATCTATCTATCTATCTATCTATCTATCTATCTATCTATCTATCTAGCCGCCTACGACTTTCTGCTTTCCTGGCCGTATCGTTAATGGGATTTGTACCAAATTTGGTATGGCACAACATGACTGTATGACGAACATAAATGGCTGGTCATATCACGAAAATAATGACTAACTTGTCATGAAAAGTATGATTTACATGCCACGCTCATGGCGCGCTCGCGGCCGTTTCGTTAGCTTGATATACACCAAATTTGGTATTGAGTGACATGACTGTATGACGAACATAAATGACAAGTGGTAATATGGAAATCATGACTTGTCATGAGCGACATGACTTGCATGCCACTCTCATGGCGTGCTCACGGCCGTTTCGTTAGCTTGATATACACCAAATTTGGTATTGAGTGACATGACTATATAACGAACAGTTCCTGTCCCGTCCCCTCATTGGGCTCCGTGGTGGGCGGCTGCTATCACGGCTGAAACGCATACAAATTAGATGGACACTTTGCTCTCTTCAACTGATCACCACCCTCAGAAGAGAACGTGCACCGATGTCACAGCAAAGTTCTTCACGAACAACAAAAGCACCTTCCCTTGATTCGAAGTGATTCACAGTGAGCACTCGGAAATGACAGCAGGACATGTTTCTCCTTTCAGTCTTTAGAACCCGAATCGACACCTTAGGGCTAGGATATAAAATAGAGAAGCTAGCAAATGTTGACCTTCTTTTGGAAGTGCTCTACCAACACCAGTACGAAAACCTTTCAAAAATCACAGCCTTAGGACACACTACAGAAACCATTACCCCTCACAGATCACTAAACACCGTCCGAGGTGTCATTTCTCCCGATGACCTGAAATATATGAGTGAAGAAGAACTCCAAAACGGACTGAAAGACCAAAACGTCACAGATATGTATAGAATAAAAAAAGTTCCGCATCTCCCACTAAAGGGAACCATGTGTGGATGCGAAGCATCGGGGAGATAGTTAGCTTGAGCGGGAGGAACGTTGCCGCTCTCATTTCACGGCAGTGGTCCGGGCGCTCATCGCGGCGCTGCACAGGAGAGAGAATGAGGCGTGCGCGCTCCGTCATTTTCATACCGCGGCGCGGAACTACCGTGGCGCCCCCAGCGGAGTATGCAGCTGTCACACCACCTGTCGTGCGCACAGCTCCGTAGAGGATTCTTAGAGGAAAGGACGGGGGGGGGGGGCACCGTAGGAGATGAGAGAGAGGGAGAGGGGACGTGCATGCGCTGTGGAGGTGTGGGACGCGGGAGCCGCTCCGTAGAGTAGAGGATACCTAGAGGGGGGAGAGGACGCGCATGCGCTGTGGGGATGTGGGACGCGGGCGCCGCTCCGTAGAGTAGATGATTCCTAGTGTAGAGGAAGGGGGGTGAGCGTAGGAGAGGGGACGCGCATGCGCTGTGGTGGTGTGGGACGCGGGAAGGAGGGACGGACTAAGCCCCCCTCCAAACACATGCAAGCAAGATTAAGGAATGGGGTCAACCTGGGCGACAGACACGACCTGCCTACCCATTGCTAAGCAGCCTCTCTGTGCTCTCGGTCATGACTCAAGGAATGGGGTCAACCTGGGCGACAGACACCGCCTGCCTAGCCATTGCTAAGCAGTCTCTCTGTGCTCTCGGCCATGACTCTGATGACTGTGCTAGGGTTGACGGCCTTCATATTACTATAGTGTTCTGGTTCGCATAATGGGTGCTTCCCTACTTCATGAAAGTGGCCGGACGCGGGACGGGGGACGCGGGAGGGACGGACAGAGCCCCGAGCATAAGATGCTTCGCATCTAAAATCAGGGAAATTGAAAACAAGGAAATCAAAACAAAGCACTTCGTTGTCACTTTCGCATCGAGCATACTACGGGAAACTCTAGAGGTTGGCTACACCACACTCAAACTACCTCCATACATACCGAATCCGCGACGCTGCTTTAACTGCCAACGATACGGCCACGGCTCACAGAACTGCAAGGGCCAACGAACCACATTTGCTAAGTGCGCCTCTCACGAACACACGTCTGAAAACTGCAAAGTCGAACCCCACCACTGCCTGAACTGCGAATGTAGTCATCCTGCTTACTCGCAAGCTTGTCCTACATGGAAACAAGAAAAAAAGTCAGTTGCGCCACTAGGGCGAAGCAATGAATGCGATAGCAAGAAATTAGTTTGCCACACGAAGAACGACAAGCAGCTCGATACTTGCAACGCACCGCCGCAGCACAAAGAAGGACGCTTGAAAAGGACGCATAGGTATACACAGGACAAGCGTGAACTAACAACTGTCACAGTTGTTACGTGTTTGTGTTTGAGCAATGCCCTGGGAGTGTACACAATGCAGAAGGCGACGCTGTTGTTGTTGTTGCCTCTGACATGGCTCCTACCCACTCAGGGGGGATACGCCAAGGATTGATTATATGACTTTTCGACGCTGTTTGATACTTCTGTTTCTTTTAAACTGCGGCACGTGGAATGACCCCTCTGCGTCTCCTGCCACGGGGTGGCGTCTGACGCCAACTGTGCCCGGTGTTCTTTTTCTACCTTCTACATCATGGTGGTAAAGGAGGGAGCCACTTTTTCGTACGCTTCTCAAGGGCAGTTTTGAATTTGAAAGAAACTGTAAAAGCGTTGCGTGATAGAAAACACGCTCAAGGTGTTCCGAAATCTGCGTACCGCGACGGCAAATGGTGTATATGAATAGCTCGCCGTTATATCGCTGGCACGAGCATGGCGTGTGGATGTGGTGGCTAGCGCAGCAGGCTGCGGAGCGAGTGGTCGCTGGTTCGAATCCCCGGTCAGGTGGTTTGGAATTTTTTTCCACTGATTTATTTTTCATTATGCCTTTTTTATATATACACATACATACATATATCCAGGACATGACGGCGTCGACAGACGGCGACGGCAAAAATCAGCTGAGAGTGTCCATATAATTGCTATCGCAATAAAAAGCATCGTTGCACTCAAAGTTAAAGAAAATATCAGCTTCAGAGAAGCTGATGATGCCCTAGCCCGGCACACCTAGTGACGCCGGGGTAGGTCATCCAGCGCCCAAAGTGGACGCAGCTCGCGCTTCCCCACTATCTCGAATAAAGGCTCTGCGGACCCCAGGATCAGCGAGCCTCAAGGCCTCTTTCCACGCGGCTAGGCTAAGCGCGAACAAATCCGTACACCCGGGACGGACATCCAGCGTGTCAGGCGATGCGATGGACTCGAGTCAAGGTAGTCCTGGGCCGTCGACGTCAGAAGGACGGCGGGACTCCTTGGATAGGAAAAAAGACAAGCCCAGGATCACTGGGCCTGAAAAGAAAACTTAGGTTTCTACCCTACCCATAAAATACAACATGGCTTTTATACACTGGAACTGCAAGGGGACTCCTACATGACCTAAGTGACATAAAGGACATACTAGGCACGCTGTCACCAGTAGCCTGGTGTTTACAAGAAAACTAAATTAGGTCCTAAACACAGAAACATCCTGAAAAACTACAGTGCTTTCCGGCACGACCGAGAGCAAGCAAGTAGGATCTCGGTGGTGTTGCTGTGATACTCAAGAGGGGAGTTCCTGCGAGGGAACATAAACTTAAAACCAGAACACAAGCCGTGGCGGCCATCATACACACATTTAAAACGATTACAGTGTGCACCGTATCCTTGGAACCGCATCTTAAAATATGCATCTCTGAGTTGGAACACCTTATAGAGATGCTGCCAGAGCCCTTCCTGGTGGTCGGAGATTTTAATGCGCACTCCAATTTTTCAGGTAGTGAAAAAAACTGACACTAAAAGCCAAATCATTTAAGATATTTTATTAAGCAATAACTTTTGTCTACTAAACGCAGGAAAACCAACCAACTGTTCTCCTAGCTGAAGAATGAGCTGCATAGACTTATCTTTTAGGGGCGAAGCTCCTGAGGGTGTGGGTCTGTCCCTCCTCTGTAGTCGTCGTCGTAGTAGTAGGTAGGTAGGTAGGTAGCCACGTGTAGTGGAATGTACCCACTCCACGTGATAAAGATGACGATGACGCAGTATAGCGGAATATACCCACTACACGTGATAACGATGAAGTATAAGCGCGTTCCAGTATAGTGGAATGTACCCACTACACGTGATAAAGGTGACGATGACGAAGTATAGTGGAATGTACCCACTACACGTGATAACGATGACGATGATGCTGATGACCATGAAGTATAAGCGCGTTCCAGACCACACATTCTCTTTCTGCCATGATCGAGCTTCGCCCACTCATCATCATTCACTTCGTGGATATGGCGTGATTCTTTTTGTTCACCGTCCGTTTTTATGGAGTTCAAGTGGGATGTCCTAAATGACCCATACGGTAGCGATCATCTGCCCGTAATAATCAGCCTAACAACATCATCTCAAGTCATCCAACGAAAACCGCGACTGTCGAAGCTACACTTTGCTGACTAGGCCCTTTTCCAAGAAAAGGCCTGCCTAGAAAATATAGCGCCACACAACCTCAACATAGATGAACTAAACGAATGTATCACAAACTGTACCGTCTCTGAAACTTCTGTATTGGTAAAATAAAAGCACAATATATGGTACACATACGAATGCAGAGAAGCAAAAAAGAAGCAAAACAAACCCTGGGGAACCTTTCGCAGGTACTCAACAAGGGAAAACTTTGTAAATTTCAAAAAGGCCAGAGCGAAAGCCAGATACATCCGTCGCAGCGCTGTAAAATCCTCATGGCAAAAGTACGTCTCTTCCATAAACACCACTACATCAAAAGAAATGTGGGAACGTGTCCGAAAGATAGACGGTAGGTTCTCTCCATTCACTGTACCCTTGTTCACGACTCGGCATCGCTATCAATGCTCAGCATTGCTTGAGGAAAGGTACATGTGTGTTTAGAGCCTGTCAGATGGAAAAATACTGCTTGTAAAAGAACTACGTGCTTTTTAGATTCACTACTGAAGCTACAAACACTACGAAGGGTGGGCTTTCTGTCGCGCCGTAAAAAATGGGCCGAGAAAAATCAGTTGTCGGTCCCTTGAAGGCTTGCAAGAAATCTCTGTACTCCGCTCGTACTTGAAGGACTGCAAATATTTTTGCAATAGTTTATTTATGAGGCAACGAACTCCGACAGTGAGGTAATTCGAGGATTGCTTGAAAAAGTGTTGCAGGACGTTTTTTAAAGAGCAAGGTCAAGAGAGAACCAAAAATAATTTTTCAGAAACACTTCGCACTGTACAGAGAGCAATATGGTCAAAGTAATGCGCCTGAAGTGGTCAGAAAGATCATTTTCAAAAAACACCTGCCACTCCACTTTCCAGGCACTCGTGTAAGTGTGACCCGCGGTGGCAGCAGTGCCTGCTAGGCAGTGGTCGTCGTCACCCCCATCATGAGACGGGCTCAGAACCTCGAGCTGGCAAGGGAGATCGCCTTTGTGGATTCCGAGGCCTCTTGCGAGACCACCAGATGCACAGTAACAGTGGTGCTGACTGCAACTAAAGCTGGTGCTGTCCTACTTGCAGTACTCATCCACAAGGAACAGAGCATCGATGGCTACCTGGCTGCTTTCAAGCTCCTCAAGGAAGCCCATCCCCTCTGCTTTGGAGGCCAACCAGTGAGTAAGGCCGAAGGCACAAAATTTGCAGTAAATTGCTATGTACTAACTATACAATAAATTTACGCACTGTTAACACAAACTTACAAGTGCAACTAGCGTCAAAAATGTAGAAGCCAGTGCTCAATTTGTGGCTTGAATATAATTCAATATACGAAATAGTTGTGCGGTAAAGGTTCCAAGGGAAATGTACTCCTATGAAACTTCTGTAAGTACTTTTCAAGAAGACCTTTGTTAACCTGCATAGTGTCAGTAATGGCCCAGTTGCAAATAGCACAAGTAAACAAACTGCGGATCCAAAAAAAGGAAGCTTGTACTGGCATAGAAATTATTTGTGACAAAAAAAAGAAAGAAGTATTACTCTACAGACTCAGCCACAGGAGAGAGCCATTGTCGGTCTTATGGGCATTTATAGAAATCTTCACCTGTATGTTATTATCATCATCATACGTTTGGCCATCAATTCTCATCTTTGCCATGTGTCATCATCATCATGGATGAAGTGAGCCTATTCGCTGCAGAGTACTCGAGCCAGATTAACGCCTGCCCAGCTGAGACATCGTGTACCCTCACTCTCTCCTCTGGTTGAAATACTTAGAACAGTCGCAAACTTTCATGTTTGCACAGTGCAAGATAAACGAGGACGCAGGGAGGACACAACACGGACGCAAACTTCCACCTGTCTTTAACCTTGAAACCTACCATAAGTGCTGTTGCTCCTTATAATTTAATAAAACCAAACAGTGAACTAAAATTCCATACAAAACTAATAGCGAAGGCTATTTATGTTTTTAGATTTTGAATAATTTCACACCCACGGAAAATGTAGACCACAACATCCATAGCTTTTGTGTGCCAAGTTTTTTACTATGTAGAGCCGCCCTTTTTTTTTTTTAACCTGAACGCGCGAGTGTCGACCACCGAGTCAATAAGCGCCGATTCCCGGCGTCCCGGTGTCCGGTTCCTTGAACAGCCTAGCAGACGGCATCTGGAGAGGACTGTTCTTCACGCATACGCAAGTATTGTTCATTTCGCATCCGTGCATCGTTATACAGAGCTTTTCGACTTGACGGTCGACGCTCGCGTGTTCAGGTTAAAAAAGTGGTCGGCTGTACAGTCTCCAACTATATTGCATTGTCTGCCAGGCCCCGCAGGTAATCATGAGCGACAACTCCAGCGCTGAAAAGGCCGCCGTGCGCCAGACATGGCCGACAGCAAGGCAGCTTTTGTGCCATTTTCATGTGGCACAAGCGGAGTGGAACCGTGTCGACAAAGACCAGAGGCAGCAACTGATGTCTGCCTTCCAGCTGGCAAGTCATTTTTTAGATGTGAAGCATCTTATGGCGAAGCTTAATCCGGTGGTGGTGGTGGTGGTGGTGGTGGTGTGCCGCGTGCCCACCCTTACTGCGCATGCGCAAACAGTTAAAGAAAAAATAAAAATAAAAAACCTCCTCTCCCCCTCTCTCTCCTCTAGGCATCCCTCCCCACGGCAACCACACCCTCACTGCGCATGCGCCCCCCTTCCTCTCTCCCCTCTTACACTCCCCCCCTCTCTCCATCCCTGCCCGCGGCGTCTAAATCCCCCCTGCGCATGAGCGTCCCCCCCTCTCTCTCCTCTCCTACGCTCCCCCCCTCTCTCCTCTACGCATCCCTGCCCACGGCGTTCACACTCCCACTGCGCATGCGTGTCACCCCCTCTCTCTCCTCTCCTCCGCTTCCCCCTCTCTCGCCTCGCGACGCCGACGCAGGCAGCGTCTGCTAGCGAGTTTCTTGGTTGAAAAAACCGACTGCTCGCGCTGCACAACCGTTCACTGGCCATCCCGTATATATGGCAATGGATCTTGACCTCCAAGGTGGTGCCGGTGGAAGATTTCTCCTGTGCGTTGTTGAACAATAAAAATTCGCAGCGTGCGCGTTAACTAAAAGCGGAGTGCGGGTCTCTGTGTCCAGTCGGAGTCTTCTGTCTCTCATTGCCCATTAGCAGCGATTGGCATGTTCCAGTAGAAAACACCGCTCCATCACTGCGTGCTTTGCGCCTCCTCAGTTTTCTCTCCTGCGCAACGCTGCGATAGGGCCAGCGTCAACGCCACCGCCAGTGTAAGCGTTAGCGCCCGCTGCTTCACATCTACACATGGTTCCCTTTAGCGGGAGATGGTGTAATTTTTTTTTAAATCTAGTTGAAACTGTGGGGTGCATTTTTTACCCTGCACTTTGTGAACCAGTTCACAGTGGTCTGGCACTCTGGCATTGGTTTCGTGTTTTCAACATGATGGCACTGGTATCGCGGTTATATGTAGAAAAATCGCAGCCGTCATGCAAGAATAGTTCATCAATTCCCTGCACTTTCTCGTGATACAGCATGGAGTCTGTGTAGTACAAGATGCCTGAAGCTGCTGAAGATGACAATTCCGACAGCATTGTGTCTATTTTATGGCATCCAACAAGTACACCAGTGATCTTCTCGCAGGTTTAAATGGTTGTAAATGCCACGCAATGTCAGCAGCATCAACTTTCATGAATGACGACCACCACAACTCGCGAAAGAACCGGTTACAGTAGAGTGCTTGCACGACATTGCACTCTTCTATTCATTTTTGCATTACACTGTTGGTGGACTTGCTCGAACTCCGCAACAACAGAACTGTCACAGAACAGTTCACTTAGTGTAGGGTGAATCAAATGGAGCTACCTACGCACGTAACATATAATCAGTCTTGAACTGGGGGCAAGCATGTCCAGATCACCAAGCGAGTTGAGTGCAGACACTGAAGCAGACTAGTGAATCTGCATCATGGTGTTGTGGAAAGCAGTTAAAAAAGATGTGCAAGAATGTAAATACGAACATTTCTAAGAACATCACCACCATTGAGAAATTTCCGGCTATCCGCAGGTCATGTACGCCGACACGGCAGAGAAGCTTGAGGCTACCACTGCCGAGCTGAAGGCCCTACCACACGAGGCCTTTGTCTCTAGAGTGGAGAAATTCTTGCAGAGGCAAGACGAGTGGGTCCAGCTGTTCCGCTTTGACGTGTTGACAAGGTGCCATAAGACCAACAATTTTATTGAGACCACGATACGAGTGCTTAAAGACATCGCCCTCAACAGAGCTGAGGCGTTTAATGCGGTAGCATTTAGTGGGCTCGGTAGCTCTGGTGTGGGGAAAAATACTTTAAAAGCCGCGTCCTCCGCCACGCCAGCAGCCGTGTCGCAGCTCATCAGCTGTTGTACAAGCGGCTGCTGTCGAGGATGCCAGACAGTGCAGCCGAGGCCATCCAAGTGGTAGGCAGCGGACACTACGTTGTGCCCAGTGCCACCCACCCCGGCTTCAGTTACGAAGTCTTCGTGGATATTGGATTATGCACATGTTCTTCTGGCAAGCAAGGTGCATTTTGCAAGCACCAGATTCTAGTGCAGGAGTCATATGGAGGACTCTTTCCTAACGTTCCTGCACTGAGTACAGACGACCGGTACCAACTGCGACAGCTGGCCCTGGGTGAGAAGTGTCAACCCAGACAATTCTTGAACCCTTCCAGCAGGAGGAGTCCAACAGTTGCGCCCGAGCTACAGAGGTACCAGCACCCAGCAGGAGGAGCCGGACGGTGCAATCGAAATAATGGAAGGCACCAGCACGCATGAGGTCACGCACTTGACGTCTGTACTGCCAGTGCCTGATGAAGCCCAACTTGCCCAGGTAGGATCAGCCGCTTGGAAGGGCCCTAAAACACTGTTTAAACATAGGAGTGGTTGATTCTGCTGTGGCTCCACTAAAAATAGCACCTGCCTCGCGGCCCTAGAACACAAGGGCTGTTGACGAGGCATTCGTGCTCTTGCCATCTCTCTACAGTTTCATTATCACGACCACTTACTTGCCATTCGTCCTCACTGTACACGTCACGTCACTCTGAGGATTTCAATACTTATATGTCTTACCCGCCCTAGGGCGCGATATTTTAGGCCCCTATACAGCCACGTAACATTCCCATAGCTCGCATCCCTGACATACCACTGTAAATAACGAACCATTGTTACTGTTTTATAATTTTTCATGGCATTCTTTGGCCAAGCATGACCCTTGAGCCATTAAAACCCACATATCATCATCATCAACATAGGAAATGCTGCTGATGTGTAGTCAAGGCTTTTTTTAATCCTGTAAGCTGAGTATTATTGCACTCCACGCACTAGGGAATTTACAATTTCATTTCATATTGGCCGATGTCATGATTCCGAGGAATATTTCATGATTATGAGTGCACTGTTTGGATTTGCCTATTATCTGTACTATCTGTCAGCCAAGCTGACAGAGGACAAAGCCGGAGCACACCAGGTACTCTAGGGCTGGGCCAGACTTGCACAACAGTGCTGCGTCGGCAGCTTGGTTACTGCAACCACCACATACCAGAGCTTCCCTAAAGCGGAAGTGCGCGAACAGATTTTTGAAGCACTGACATAGCTTCTTTTCCCTTGGCCAACCCCCCTCCCCCCACCCATTCTCGGTCTGTGCACTTTCCACCAAGCCCATTGAGGTAAAATGAAAAAAGAAACACTCCGAGTTGTAACAGCAGCTTCACAGGTCAGCCAGTACAAGCTTCGCTTGAATAGCTATAAAATACGTGCGCGCACGCAATAAGCGCAGGTAAATACACAACGTTTGTTTTAAATATACACGTGCGCATTGTCAGGGACGCACACAGCACGTTAGTCAGGTAAGATGGCGTTCGTTACGTTAGCGTTGCTTGAGTATACATGCTGTTTTGGAAATATAACGTTGTCACGGAATGCCACTTTTTCGACCCATCGTCATGCCGATTAACGCGTGCCGCGCCCACTCCGCTGAACGGCACGCCGGCTTGGGCCGGAAAAGACTTGTTTTTAGAGCCGCGAAGAGCAGCGAGAGGGGGGTGTTATTCTTCGAATGTTGCTGCCGAACGAGCTCCTTGCATAGCACAAACACTGTACCAAGATAAAGCATCCTGACGTACATAACTGTATATACTATGTAAATGTCAAGAAATGTCAAGCATTTCTTTACCTGAGTCCGTAAAACTGTATTACTTTTTAGACTTCCAGCACAACCAGTGGCAGGATAGTCAAAACAGGAGACGGGGAAAGCTTCGCTTAAAACTGACTACTCAGTTTAACCTTTATTCCTGAGCCCTTGGCTGCAGTTAGAATGCAGCAGAATAAATATGCAGCTCTTGGTGTGCCGTATCACGTCTACAATTTCCTTCACCATATTTTGTGCAGGCCCTAGAACATGCATACCAATTCCTGGAGGCCCAGTTACGGCGTGTGCATGCCATGAGTACACACAATCCGACTTACCTCGAGATCCTGAAGGGCCTTGGAGAGGAGCTGGCTCGTGCGCAGAACAGCACGGATGGAACTGGGCTGAGGCTGGCCACTCAAGGCTACCGCTGCAGCGAGATGTCGCCGGGCTCGTCAGATAAGAGTGCAGCCAACTAGCATTGCCAGGCGTTGGCCAGGGCTCACAAGGGGGGTCCAAGAGGATGCCTGCAGGGCGCCCAGCAGTTGAGCCAGCTGCCAAGAGGCCAAACAAGAGACCCCATTCTCTTCACCAAAACATCGAGCAGAATGTGCCCAGTGCAAGGTTGAATTTAATGGCCATTGCCTCCCGCCTAATGGGATTCATGACAGCCCTAGGCACAGTGCCAGCCAGGTTTCAATAATAATAATTTCTCGGGTTTTATGCGCCAAAACTGTGATATCATCGTGAGGCACACTGTAGTGGGTGACTTCGGATCAATTCAGGCCATGTGGGATTCTTTAACCTAAATCTAAGCACCTA
Organism: Rhipicephalus appendiculatus; assembly: GCA_030522465.1. Classification (NCBI taxonomy): domain Eukaryota; kingdom Metazoa; phylum Arthropoda; class Arachnida; order Ixodida; family Ixodidae; genus Rhipicephalus; species Rhipicephalus appendiculatus. The sequence goes on from JALIZH010007374.1 coordinate 71,027, forward strand.
AATCTAAGACAAGGAGCTACTCATCATACAGGCTGCTCATCGCCGCCACTGCACTTAGGTGCTTCACGTTTCCTTGAATCAAAGTGAGGACAACGACTCCTCACATTGGCTGTTCTGACATCATTCCCCTACACTTGGTGACCTTAGCCACAGGCGGAAGCATTTGGCTCTGCACTGCTGCCGTAGTATCCTGCATACGGCCACGTTAAAGCTGATGTTAAAGAACGGCACCCACTAACACACAACCCATGGCTCCTCCAGTTGTGGCCCATACAAGTCAAGCTCAGATACTCATCAATGTCGTGCAGTCACACTGTGCTATTCTATCATGATTGACTGTTGCTGTGCCCTACCGCCTGGAGCTAGTGTGGTCCTCAGTGCTGTAAGCCCTCATCACTACATGTATGGAACTGTACCAAACCGCCACCTGTCCCCACCAAGTTTCCTGCAGTGCACACTTCGCAGTTGATTTGGCACACCACCTCTGCTGTGAGTAATAGTATGCCATTCTGTGAACACCTTGTCATCCAATGCACCGCTATATGATGGGCGACTAACGATGCTCTCACTTTTAATATGCCACATGCATCCACAATTTACCTGAAAGCAGCAAGGACCCACACTATTCTCAAAATGGCTGCGCCCAAGTGCAGTATAGTGTTTCTTGCGAATAAACTAACACTCGCCAAAGTTGCAACGGAAAAGAATTTGATGTTTCGAGACCCCTACGGGTCTCTTGTTGACATAGAAGCGAATAAGTTAGACCGTGCCTTTATATGCGTAGTAGATGGCTCAATGATCTGGTGTATCAGGTAGATTTACACGTGTCCGATTAAGTGTGTGACGCGTCGACTGGATTAATAAAGATTCTTAAAGAATGCGGGATGACAGTGATTTTTCTGTGTCGATGACAGTCCCTGAATTTCAATCGATGTTGTGGCCCGTATTAAGATAATGTTCAGCTAGTGCGTTGGCGGCGGCATGTCCCTTAGCTACGTCATTTTGGTGCAGCTTGATACGCCGTTTGAAGTTGCCTGTTTCTCCTATGTATGATGAACGGCAGTCATGACAAGGTATCTTATATACCACTCTAGGGTAGCGTTCACGTTCCAATGTGTCCTTAACGCGGACCAGCTGGCTTCTTGTGCGAGGGCACGTGTGCGACTTGTACGTCATAGCTCTTGAAAATTCTTGCGAGGGTTTCGCTTACGCCAGGAGCATATGGAATGGGTGCAGTTTTCTTGCGGTTGGTTGCTTTGTTTCTTCCATGAGGTTCTCTGGAGCGGAGTTCCTGATGACGTAGTAATTGGCGTGCGTAGCCGTTGTGTGTGAGGTCGTGCTTTATTTTAGCGCATTGCCGTCTTCGCGCTGAATCATCTGAGCAAAGACGAAGCGCACGCTTGAAGAGGGAAGCCGCCACAGAGCGTTTGTGACCAATGAGATGCGCCTATGCAAAGCTAAGGTACCTGCCCGAATGTGAGGGCTTTCTGTATACCGTTGTAGAACAACCACCAGAAGAGCGCTGAACAAGGACGTCGAGGAAGGCAATTCGTGCGTTGCTTTGTACATCTACGGTGAATTCAATAGACCGTACTATAGAGTTCAGTTGGTCCAGAAACGGTTGCACTTTTGAGTTGTAGATTACGCAGAAGCAATCGTCTACGTATCGAAGGAAAGTCTTCGGAGGGTGCTCGAAGGTAGCCGAAGCTTTGCTCTCGATGAACTCCAAGACAAGGTTTGCACATGTCACAGAAACGGAAGCGCCCATGGCTGTGCCAAAAACTTGTCTGCAATCATCATCATCATCAGCCTGTCTACGCCCACTGCAGGGCAAAGGCCTCTCCCATGTTTCGCCAATCAACCCGGTCCTGTGCTTTCTGCTGCCACGTTATACCTGCAAACTTCTTAATCTCATCTACCCACCTAATTTTCTGTCTCCCCCTCACGCGTTTGCCATCTCTTGGAATCCAGTCAGTTACCCTTAATGACCAGCGGTTATCTTGCCGACGTGCTACGTGCCCGGCCCATATCCATTTCTTCTTCTTGATTTCAACTATGATATCCTTAACCCCCCGTTTGTTCCCTGACCCACTCTGCTTTCTTCCTGTCTCTTAAGGTTACACCTATCATTTTCCTTTCCATCGCTCGCTGCGTCGTCCTCAGTTTAAGTTGAACCCTCTTTGTAAGTCTCCAGGTTTCTGCTCCGTAGGTAAGTACCGGTAAGATGCAGCTGTTATATACCTTCCTCTTGAGGGATAGTGGTAGACTACCATTCATGATTTGATAATGCTTGCCGAATGTGCTCCATCCCATCCTTATTCTTCTAGTTATTTCACTCTCATGGTTCGGCTCCGCGGTTACTACCTGTCCTAAGTAGACGTACTCCTTTACAACTTCCAGTGTCTCGCCACCTATTGCAAAGCGCTGTTCTCTGCCAAGATTGTTCCACAATACTTTAGTTTTATGCATATTAATTTTCAGACCTACTCTTCTACTTTCCGTATCCAGTTCAGTAATCATAAGCTGTAATTCGTCTCCCGCGTTACTCATCAATGCAATGTCATCAGCGAATCGCAGGTTGCTGAGATACTCTCCATTAACTCTTATCCCTAACTCTTCCCAATCTAGGGCCCTGAAAACCTCCTGTAAACACGCGGTGAATAGCATTGGAGAGATCGTGTCTCCCTGCCGTACGCCCTTCTTTATTGAGATTCTGTCGCTTTCTTTATGTCTGCAATAGTTCCCATTAAACACGAAGTGTTACTGAGACAGATATGCAGAAGATGACAGAGATCTTCAACCTCAGAGTTCTTGAAGGTAGAGAAGCATCTTTCTGGAGCACTTGTCTCCAACATTCCACGGCGAAATCTACAGATACTGACGTGACCATCGATTTCACGTCGAAGGAAACCAACCGGTGTTCGTCATCCAAGGAAATTTCTTTCAAAAATTTTTTTAAACAAATTGTGCCAAATCTTTGACATAGGAGGAAGTGTGTCCGACGAGTAGTCGTAGCACCTGTTGCAGATAGTTTGACAACTTCTGAAGCGGGGATCGCGTAAAGTCGACAATTGGCCGTAGAGGTGTGTTGGGCTTGTGTATCTTTGGTACACCGTATATTGCTGGGGCAGACCCGTTGTGGCACAAGAGGTGAAAATAAGGCTTGTTCTTTTCGGGAGAGACAAACCTGAAAACCTTAGTAAGCAGCGCTTGAAGCTCCGACAGCACCTTCTTTAACAATATAGCTAGGTGGGATAGTTGGTATCTCATGATTACTTAAAAAACTTTGAGCGCAAATAAACGACGTAGGACCAATAAAGAGAAACACACACCACAAGCGCTCTTTTTTTTCTCTCTTTCTTGGTCCTACGTCGTTTATTTGCGCTCAAAGTTTTTTAAGCACCTTCTTAGTCGGGTCCCGGTTCACCTTGGCGTAGGTAGTCGTACCTTGAAGCATAGCTGACATTTTTTCCTTGTAGTCGTCCTTGTCCAGTACAACCGTAGTGTTGCCTTTATCGACAAGCAGGATAACAATCTTGTCGTTTCGTTGCAGTCGTTTCAATGCAAGTTTTTCATGCTGCGCAATGTTCGTCGTTTTCACTCGCGAAAGCTTCGAAAGCGTACCGATAGCCCGAGTCCTTGCTTCATCGCGAAGGTGGGGCTCAACTTTGAGGACAGCTTGCTCCACAGCGCAAGCGATCTTTCTTGTGTTCGGACCGAAGCCCAGGTTGAAGTCCAAGACCCGGTTCAGGACGGACAGTTCCGCCGGCTCCAAGTTGTATGACGAAAGGTGGACGACACTCGAAGTGCCAGCCACACTGGCGAGATTGCTTTTACTTGACAGTAGAGAAAACTTGGCTAGCACGCCTTTCTTAACGAGTCCTCAATCACTGCCTGGCAGTTTGCATGAAGTACGACGTCTATGTAGACGCAAGAAAGAAAGCTTTCCGATTTCCGCTCAACGAAAATGATGTCATTTTCGATACTCTTAATACTTGCTCTCGTTTCCAAGATACGAGCCTGAAGAAGCTGGTTTTCTGATTTTGCCACAACATGTTTCCCAAAAGGAGTCTTTACCAAAAGTGGCAGTTTCAATGACTTGGGGATGATACCGTGGTTCTTGCATCGAAGGTTGAACTGAAGGTGACAAAGGAGGGAAGAAAGTCGCGATTTCAGGAGGGTGGCACAATATCTCCAGGTCACACAATATACAGCGGGGGGAAAGAAAGCTGAAACTACAAACGAGTGCGGATAAGTGCGAGTCACACTTACCTTCACCGGAACACATAGGCGTATTGCGGTGAAGCCATGAAAAAAAAATGAATCTGCTGGAAGAGCTCCCTATTAAGTTCAATTTTCTCCTCTTAAATTTATTCCAGTAGAGGCAATGCTTTAGGGCTGCGTGCTTCTCTTTTAGCTTCGCAAGTCCAAACGGCAGCACGATAAACTTTACGCGCAGGCTCTTATGGTCGCGCGCATGCACCACCACTAGCTAGTGGAAGCTGCTCTTGCTGCCGGAGCAACGTTCGTAGCCTTAGATATACTGACAGTATCAGAAACGCGCTTTTTAGACCTCCATGCTGAGCTGCAAGAAAAACTTACCAAGTGGAGTAGAGCAATGTCATTCGCGTTGTTCTTGACTGCAGGCTGCGTCCGATTCAATGCGTCCTGAACGAGACGGCTTTCGGCAGCGAGAAGTGTGTGCACAGCGTCTCGCGAAGCACCTACTGTCTCTTCACGATTATCCTTTTCATCGTAAAACGTTTGCTATGGTCGCGTCGTCCCAGCACTACGCAGCTGGCACTGCCGCGGGGCCGCGGCCGCTGTTTCGGCTGATACGAAAACACGGGGACTGGCAGCCGCCCGACGCAATTAGACCGGCCAAAATGCGTAGCCCCCCAAGAGCGCCATGGCGCGGTGCATTGTGGGTGGATTTATCCGCTCGCCTTTGCAAATGCGCTGCCCGGCCCGTCCTGACCGGACTACCGGCTGTGGCACCTGCCCCAAAAGCGGCAGTAGTTCAGGCTACTCCGCCAACTTGCGAACAGAGCCCCGCGACTGCAGGGTCGTCGGATCTCAAGGCCTCGTCCCACTAGATGAGGCAAGGGGGCGGAAACTCCCAATACCTCCCATGGGACGCGCTCTCGCATGCTGATACGCAGCGGCAGCGCCGCTTTTACTACTGGCGGCTGCCGGGCATCCAACTAGAAATAAATCACAGAGCATTTCTTTAATGACGTCACTGTTGAGGTCACCAAATAGAGGGAAAGGGCGCAAAACCGAGATGAGGAGGGTTGCCGCGGAAGGTCTCCTCTCCCACTTCGCATGCAAGCGGAATGTGTTCGTGCCCTCTTTCAGGTCCGTTGGCCGCGTGGGCGACGCGGCCATTCGTAAAATTTCGTTGACAATTTCTTAAATTTTGTTGGTGTGTTCTAAAGCGGCGAAACTTAAGCGGACCGATTGCTCAGTAAGACATAAGAGTGGTTAGCCACACACTGTGGCACGTGTGGGTGAGTTCCTCTTTTTGATAAATGTTCCATTGTTCGTAGGCACCTTGACGAAACCACACGGTTAATCGTAGAATCGGCAACTATTCACATGCTGGGTGACAATTGTGTTAGTACCCCGTCACTATCTCTGACAAAAAAAAAAGAACTTGATTTCCTCAATAGAACTATATGCGCATGCGTGATTGGTGATGTAATGTATAAATGTGTTATCTCGATTCGAATAAATCATTTGTTGAAAGTAGCGCTTGTGTGGGCCCCTTCATCTCGTCCCGTTTCAGAAAAAAAAAAACCTGCGCTATACCACTTTAGACAAAACTCGATCGACACAAGTAAAATTAATTTTTTGTTGCACGTTGCGTATTAAAAAAAGGGAGACGTACGCGTAGTGTGAAAGTGTGAATCTATAAAAGCAGCTTTAATTGACAACCGAAATATGGACATAATGAGCAAACAGTGGACCCAGAATATCCGAACCATTGCGAAAATTATCAGCAATCACGAGCAGGACACGTCGTATCACAACCACAGCACGCATCACAATCGCAGGGCGCATCACAATCATGTAGAGGTAAAGAGACGTGTGCGAAGTGCAGCGCCAATGACCACCCATCTGAGAACTGTAACTGCCAGGGTGATCACCCGGCCTATTCTCGATCCTGCCCTTGCTGGAAGAAGGAGAAGGAGGTGATTGCGCTCACCATAAAGGACAAAATTTCATTTTCTTGAAGCGAGGAAGAGGTTCGCACTCTTGCCTCCGAAAAGCTTTGCCAGCGTGGTGCGGCAGGGGGGCAGCACTACAACGACCTCGGGAGCCTACAGAGTCCACGGTCAGTGGACCCGTAGCAGCTCCACCTGCCCCCTTGGTGGTAGCAGCCACTGCTGCTCCTTCAACATCGTCCAAAATGAGCCTGCAGACTCCGTCTGTGCAGGGTACCCGGCTCAACCGAACACCAAGGCCCGAGACGCGCGTCTCAGTGCCTGGCTCTCGATCCTCTTGTGCCTCTGACAAGGCTATGGAGGTCGATCAAAAAACCATGGCGTCATTGACGCCAAAAGAGCAGCGCTCTTTGGAGCGTGCTAAAAAAGAAAAAAATCCTCTTGAACAGGCAAAAAAAGGGACCGGTAACCTGAGTGGTTACTGCTCTCGCTAGCGATATGTATTTGTCCCCAACACATGTCACCATTATGTTTCTAAATCACTTACTCAGCTAAACCTTACTTCTTTTTTTTCTATTTTTATCACCATGGCTTTTATTACACAACGGAATTGTAGAGGCCTCATCCACAATCTAGGTGGCATCAAGGACATTATCAATACATCTCTGTCTCCAGGAAACAAATCTAGGTCCAAAAAACACTAACTTCCTGAGAGGTTTAAGCGTGTTTCGAGAGGACCGCGAACATGCCAACCGACTTTCGGGAGGAGTCGCTATCGTAATAAAAAAGCGGCATTCCCACTCGAGCCATCGCATTAAACACCTCCCTCGAAGCTGTAGCAGTTACCATTATAGCGCACAAAACCATTTCCATCTGCTCTATTTACGGTCCCCCACATGATCATGTAACTTTGCAAGAACTTGAAGATTTAACGGCGCAACTCCCAGGACCATTTGTTTTAGCAGGGGATCTCACGGTATGCTATGGGGCAGTGAAAAAACAGATCGAAGAGGACAAGTAATTCAGGATTTAACTTTGTCAAAGAACATCTGTCTTTTCAACTCTGGCGCACCAACATACTTTTCACCAAGTTCACGCAAGTTCAGTTGCCTGGATTTAGCATTTTGCTCACCATTCGTTTTTAACGATTTTAAGTGGGAAGTTGCGGAATCTTCGTACGGCAGCGATCATTTACCCGCTATCATCAAATTACCATCCACATTACCCACGATCACCTCCAAACCACGCCGCTGGCTAATCCATCTGGCAGACTGGCCCCTATTTCAGGAGAATGCTAAACTAGAGCACATTTTTCGCAAGAAATCAGCATCGATGACATAAATGATAAAATTACTGCAATCATATTAGCAGCCGCAGAAAATGCAATACCGCAATCGTCAAAAAAATTTCCTAAAAAGCGAAATGTCTCGTGCACAAGTGAATGCACTGAATCCAAGAAGCTACAAAATAAAGTTTGGGGCATCCTGAGGAGGTACCCGACCTATAGTAACCTGTGAAATTTAAGCAGCCTAAAGCCAAAGCTCGATATATCCGGAGGCAGGTCAAAAAACATTATGGCGGGACTATGTCTTCTATCAATAGCTCAGTCACACCCAAAAGAATGTGGGACCAGCTGAAGACGTTCAGGGGTGACTACTCATCGTACACTATACCCATTCTTACAAGTCCAGACATCCAGACAATACAAGAACAAGCGGACATACTAGGGGAACACTTTCACAACATTTACAGCTTAGTCAAATACTCTGATACATTCCTCAAACACAAACAGTCTGCAGAAAAACAGAACCTGCCCCTCACGGCTGCCTCACATAAAGCCTACGATAACGCTCTCACATTACAGGAACTAAAGATCGTGCTCTCAAATGGTAAAAACATGGCAGTGAGCCCTGATCGCATTCACTATGCCATGCTAGCACATCTCTCCGAAGCATCAACGAAAGCTTTACTTACATTCTTCAACATAAAATGGCAAACTGGGACAATGCCAAAACAGTGAAAAAAAAGATGGCCGATTCCTCCGTCATAGGAATCGGTATAACACGAAAGTGAAACGTGTACTCACAGAAGTGGTGCTTATTGTTTAGTGATATATGAGAGCTTGTAGAATGTGTATTGCTGTTTGGCAGCTATAGCATCGTTTGACGTGGACACACCCACGTTGACGCCTAGTGGCACATCTCCATCGCGACGACTACAGCCCATGATCATGATTTAACCGTTGTGGTGGTTGAAATTTTTTACGTATACCTGGACAAAGCGTATCGTGAATCCCGCGCAAGGATAACAAGCACACACTAACTACTGGTACTCGATATGGGCATCTTCAAAGCGTCGTCTATTAAGGAGAGAAAGGGCACGGTGTGCGCTTCTGAGAGTAACCTACGTCTGCGCTCATGCATACACTACCACAGTGCTCTTCACCAAATGTCCGCCTCGGTGGAACAGTGGCTACGGTGCTCGGCTGCTGACCCGAGGGTCGCGGGTTCGATCCCGGCCGCGGCGGTCGCATTTCGATGGAGGCGAAATGGTAGAGGCCCGTGTACTGTGCGATGTCAGTGCACGTTAAAGAACACCAGATGGTCGAAATTTCCGGAGCCCTCCACTACGGCGTCTCTCATAATCATATCGTGGTTTTGGGACGTAAAACCCCAGATATTATTATTATTATGCTCTTCACCAACGCGGGAGGCAGAGGTTCACAGCTGTAGTCGCGAACGCGTGCGGGCGTTCCACGTCCCGCCGGGCTCTGTCTAGCTCCGCCAAGGCACGACACTCGCCAGTTTTATTAGTCGGCGCAATCTCACCCGAAGTGGTTGGCGGTGAAACACCATTGGTGCACGTGGACGCTGCAAGACTCCGACAACCATGCCGACAACGAGCTGTCACACGCTAACACGAAGCCAAAGGCAAAGAGCATACTGCGTCCGCGACTCCCCGATGCTAGCGCTGCCAGGGCTTTTCACTGCTATCGAGAAACTTTAACCATGGCCTCGAAGATTGCGCGCCTGCGCGCAATCTCGGACGCCATTCTTTCACTGCCTCGTCGACGAATTGCTCTCTATCGGTGCTAATCACTGTCATGCGGCATTACTTCTCTTCACCGGTCACAGACGGCGGCGCCGGCCCACTTCGCCAACAGAGAGCACCGTGTGGGAGAGAACCTGTGAGAGATATAAGGCGCGTTTGTGAAGAACCTTGCAAGTGCTTCGATCACTCAGCCGGTAGAGCACCGGGCGCTTTTCGTCGCGGCGCAAGAAGTCAGTGGTTCGACGCCCGGCGGGGGAACTTTTTTCTGAATGTTTTTTCCTTCGCATTTAGTAGCGTTAATTTTACAACGTCATATCCGTGAGGGAAATACGTCACTAAAGTCTTGGTGGACCCCGGCATAAAACACTTTCGTGTTAAAATGCTATAGTGGTTCCATTCCTAAAAGTGGTAAAACCTTAACTTCTGAGACCAGCTACAGACCGATCGCTCTCACCAGCTGCGTGGCAAAATCATATGAAAGCATTATAAACTGTAGACGGTCTTTTATCCTTCATTCAAGAGACTTTATAAATAATCCTCAATGCGGATATAAGAAAGGTTGTTCAACCACTGACCATCTCGTTCGACTGGAGCATGAAATACGAGAGGCATTTTGATACAAGCAGTACTGTCTCCGAGATTTCTTCGACCTAGAGAAGGCTCATGATACCACGTGGAGATACGCAATTCTGGAAGACCTCGCTAATGTAGGTATTTGTGGTAAAATGCTAAGCGGTCTATCCGATTTCATGACTGGCAGAACATTTCAGGTGCGTTTGGGCACTGTACTTTCACGTAAGTTCGTCCAGGAAAATGGCGTACCTCAGGGCTGCATTCTTAGTACAACTCTGTTCATAGTAAAAAAACCGGCCGATCCCACGCACAGTGGGAACCGATGTAATGCGAAGCAGCCAGCAAGGGGCAAATCATGCTGTACATAAATGCATGTCATGATTTACTTGTTAGGACCTGTCGTTAATGTTCGTCATACAGTGACGTCGCGCAACACCAATTTTGGTGTATATCAAGCTAGCGAACTGGACGCAAGCGCACCATGAGCGTGACATGTAAATGGCGTTGTAGATGCCATGCATGCCAAGATTTTCATGTTACCACCTGCCACTTATGTTCGCTTTACAGTCACGTCCCGCAATACCAATTTTGCTGTATATCAAGCCAGTGAAACGGCCGCGAGCGCGCCATGAGCGTGGCATGCAAGTCTTGTTGCGCATGACATGTCATGATTTCCACATTACCACTTGTCATTTAGGTTCCTTATATACTCACGTCACGCAATACCAAATTTGGTGTATATCAAGCTAGCGAAACGGCCGCGAGTGTGCCCTGAGCGTGTCATGCAAGTCATGTTGCACATGACGTCATGATTTCATATTACCACTTGTCATCTAGGTTCGTCATACAGTTACGTCACGCAGCATCAAATTTGCTGTACATCAAGCTAGCGAAACGGCCGCGAGCCTGTCATGAGCGTGGCATGCAAGTCATGTTGCACATGACATGTCATGATTTCCATATGACCACGAGGCAATTATGCTCGTCATACAGTCACGTCATGCAATACCAAAATTGGTGTATATCAAGCTACCGAAACGGCCGTCGGCGCATCATGAGCGTGGCATGTAAATCATGTTGTACATGACATGCGCGTCATGATTTTCATGTTACCACCTGTCATTTATGTTGGTCATGCAGAAATGTCTCATCGTAAAAATTTTTGGATATATCAAGTTAAGAGAACGGCCTTAGGAGCACTACGGCCATGGCGTGTAAATCATACTTTTCATGACAAGTTAGTCATGATTTTCATGATATGAACAGTCATTCGTGTTCGTCATACAGTTATGCCATACGAAGTTCGGTATAAATCCCATTAACGATACCGCCAGGAGAGCACAATATCCTAGGCGGCTAGATAAATAGATACGCTCAATGTCGCCGAAGTTCGCCAGGAAATGCTTCGCATTTAAAATGAATTTCTTAATAAGGTCATACCACCCACAGTTATGCACTCTCTATACGTTGACGACCTTCAGATCGCTTCCCGTGCTTCGAACCTAACAACCTGCGAGAGGCGACTCCAAGTTACTATAAACAAATTAACGAATTTGGCTGACAAAAATGGTTTCCGATTCTCAACACAAAAACTGTGTCAGTATTGTTTACGCTAAAAAGAGGATTACGTCGTGACCCAGTTCTGATATTAAACAATACCGCAGTGATGATAAAGCACGAACACAAATTTCGAGGCGTCATATTCGACATTAAACTGAACTTTTTGGCTGATATAAATGCACTAAAAATCAAGGCGAATAAAGCTCTTAATATACCAAACATCTTGTCCCATAAGCACTAGGGTTCTGACCGATTCTGCCTATTGAATGTTTATCGCTCTGTTGTACGCAGTATTTTTGACTACGGGTGTGTTGTTTACGGCTCGGCAAGAGTCTTACATACGGCGTCTTGACCCCGTTCACAGTCTCGGTCTGCGCTTATCCACTGGCGCTTATAGAACATCCCCAGTTCAGAGTTTATACGTGGATTGTCATGAACCTCCACTACACCAGCGTCAAGTACTTTTAACCCTTCCCTATGTTTTAAGAATCTCATCACTGCCTGAACATATATACCACGACCTCACGACAAAATGCTACTCACGCTTACACTACTCAAACAAACCACACTTCATCAAACCACTGATTTTACGTTTTGAAGAGCACTGCCACGCATGTGACATTTCTAATGATGCTCTAAATAACACTAAGAACCACCGAGACTGCCGCCGTGGTCCGATCTGACGCAGCTTTGCGATTTTTCACTGACCCACTAGAAGAAGAAACACACCGCGCCATACCACATAATTCAGGAAGTCCGCGCACTTCAGGATAAATACAAAGATTATACCGAAGTTTACATGGATGGCTCGAAAACTGAAAACCACGCGGGCGTCGTAATTGTGATGGAGGAAAGCGCTATCAGTATTAGAGTGCCTCAGCTCATTTCCATTTTCAGCGCCGAAGTCTATGTCTTATGGGAAGCAGTGCGAAAAATCATCGCTGGCAAATTGTGAAGATGTGCGCGAGCGAAGTGGAGTGGCGACTTTATCTAGAAGACGACGACGAAGATGGCACTCTGCGCCTGCTGTACGTGGCGCAAGAGTGACTCCACCAATGAGCACTCTCCACGGTGGCTCGGAAGAGGACACTGGAGAGTAGAACGGAGAAGCAGGGCAGACGTGGCCGGGAGAAGACGGTGTCCAGGGCGCGGGAGTAGCGTCCAGCCGCGTATCTGGCTGACGCTCGCTGCAGGCTCCCACCTGGCACCACTTGAAGCTTCCTCCCGGTCATGGTGTGCTCCCGGTGCACAGCGCTTGGAGATCCTCGCAAGGGACGCGCTATCCAAGCCCACCTGCGTCTCCACGACGACCACCAAGCACTGGCTGGCGAACGCCGAAAGGGCGTTCGGCCAGTAACCACCGGGTCCGGCGTCTACTACGGCGTCTGCTGTCGTCCTTTTCTGTCGTCGCTTTTGCAACGCCACGCATCAACTGCGATCTCCGCCCGCACTTGTGAGCCTTTCCCCTGCGGCGTCCGTGCCTGTTTACACCGAACGGTGAAACTGTTTCTTCGCAAACTTGTCGCCCTTTATTCTGCACATATTGTTTTGCTTCTTTTGCTCTTGCGTTATCGTTATTGTCCTCGTGCTCTGTAAATATAATGTGTTCGTCTTGTGTGTGAGCGAACGGCCTCGTCTCTTTCGATGACTGTTACGTCATCGCTTTCCTGTATTAAAGCGAAGCGGCTTTAGCTTCGTGACACAAATACAAAAAAGCAGCCATATACACTGATTCATCAAGTTCACTAAAAGCGCTACATCTAAAATATGACTGTGAACCGGTACTTGGTGATATTCTAAACATGATTGTTTTAAACAGTGACGTTGTGACCATCCGTTTTGCTGGGTGCCAAGTCACGTAGGGATACCAGGCAACGAAAAGACAGATGAATGCGAGTCTCTAGCAGCACAATAAGTCATTGAACAAACAAATAACTATTCCTTTCCAAGACAGCCAACGTACTATCCGTCTAGCCTTGTTATCAAAATGGCAGCAACACTGGGACTCCTCGACAAGTAATAAGCTGGATCTCTTGAAGTCAATAGTGGGCGAATGGAAGACGTGCCGTCATCAACAACGTTTCATCGAGGTTATTTTATGCAGACTTCGAATTGGGCACACGCACCTCACACGACTTTTTGCTTAGAAAGGAAGACATGCCGCAATGGGAAAAATGCCAGCAGCCATTAACATTTGTACATATCCTTGTCACGTGTCCATACGGTGAAACAGAAAGAAAAAAGTACTTCAGAGAACTATACAAACATCAGATACCTATGCACCCGAGTCTAATTCTAGGAGATGATGTACTTGTTCCTTTGTCAAATGTCATCCATTTCTTAGAGGACAGCGGCTTTTCCCATCAACTTTAGAATAACATGTAACGTGGTGGTTTAACAAAACACCTGGTGTTTGGCGCAGCTTAGCTTCAGTTGCTTTTGCGCCATTAAATCCAATTTAACCAACTAACTAACTTGTCAAGCCACCCAGAGGAGGCAGCTGCCCCCCAAAAGTCATCAAAGCGCTGTTCAGCCCATGTGAGCTCACTACAAGAACGAAGCTTGTGCACACGATAGCCGGCCTTCTTGACCATGCAAGCATCAATGACGCAGAGGATGTCATTCAGTCGCTCTCTAGTGACCATCAGTCGTAGACCGAAAAAACGAGCAACAGTGCTTTGATCTACTCTGTCGCAGGCTATGTTGCTCGAAAGATAATCTTGTTCGCAGTGCGCAGGCTGCCTTTGTGTAAGTAAAGCAGAAGCCAGCGCCGACGCTGCCTCGCTCCACAACCCATCTTGACCATGGATGCCTTGTGTACACTAGTGAGAACTTGTCAACCGCGGTAAAGGCCATAGAAGACGCTTTCACTGTTTTTTTTAGCAAAAACAATCTACATGAAGCGAGTCTACTTGAATTTTCAAGTCTGCTGCAGACACTGACCTTTCCACAATCAGGATGCCCACAACGTGAAAAGGCAGCTTTGGCAGTTGTTGTCGATTTTGTGTTCTCTTGAGGTTTCGCTTTATTGCAAAAGGCATCAACAGAGAGAGAGAAGCACGAAGGGAACGGCATAAGCCCGTTAAACTACGCCACTGCCATATGATCTAACGTAATCATTATTCTTCGTGTGCACATTAATTCATCTAGTGTTGTCTTATGTCTACTTCTGGGTGTTGTTACGTTTTAATAAAATATTTCTTACTGTAATGAAGAAGTGCACCCTGAAGAGCTCGGCAGCCGGATCGTCAGCGCTACGCAGGAGAGGCTCGTGCTGGACGTTGTTGGTATTCGCGCTAGCTAGGCCTACGATCCTAAACTGCCTCAGAATACAGTATCTGTTGACAAGAACGTGTCTGAGCTCTTTGTTATAATTGGTGGAGGTTGCTAGGTCTCTTAAAAATCCTGGAGTTGCGCAGCCGGACTCTACCTGCGGCCATGACCACCGAATCTGGCACAAACACGCCGCTCCCTGTTGCCCAGGCCACCGCATGCGCCGGCGCGATCCGTCAGCGGGACCCTCCGATATTCAGCGGCACTGATGACCACGACGTCGACGATTGGCTCTCTACGTATGAACTCGTGAGTGTCCTCAACAAATGGGATGACGGCACGAAACTTGCCACCGTTGGTATTTACCTGACCGGAATTGCTCACTTGTGACTTCGGAACCACCAGACCGATGTTCCAACCTGGACAGCGTTCAAGACTAAGTTCAGCGAAGTCTTCGGTCGTCCTGCTGTTCGGAAGCTCCGCGCAGAACAGCACCTGCACTCGTGCTCTCAACAACCAGGCGAGACATTTACCAGTTATCGACCTGTGCAAACGCGTCGATGCGTCCATGGCCGAGGCGGACAGAATCAAGCATATCCTGAAGGGAATCGACGACGACGCATTCCAGATGCTGATCTCGAAGAGCCCGGGTACTGTCGCTGAAGTTATCGACCTGTGCCAAAGCTACGACGACCTTCGCCTACAGCGCCTTGTCACCCGCCGCCCTGTTCCGCATCAGGATTCATTGTCCAGCTTAACTCCGTCACATGATCCCGTCCTTCTCTCGCAGATTAAAGCTTTTGTGCGCGAAGAAGTTGCTCGTCAGCTCTCGCTCATCCCCAGCCTGCCGGAGCGCGCTACGCCGCTCAGTCCCGACATACAGCACATCATACAAGACCAGGTGTCCGAGGTTCTTCCACCAGAGTTGGCGCCACCAGTCACCGCACCACTGACGTACGCCGAGGCAGCGGCACGACCACGACCACAGACGTTCCGAGAACCACCTCCGCTGTCTACTCCTTACGCCATCACGCCGCCACGACCTCCAGTCCGTCGACCCTCGTGTGGCCTACCTGTTTCGTGTGGCCTACCCGGACATGTCGCACGCCTGTGCCGCTGCCGACCGCTACATTCACATGACGACCCATGCGTATCTGACTACGGCCACACCTTCACCTACGCTTCAGACCACGAGTTGCCACTTCCGCGCCGAAATCTTCGACCAGCTCGTGACCACCGTTCTCCTTCTCCCCGTCGTCAATCGCTGTCCCTGATGCGTCGCCGTCCATCTGCAACCGACTCGGAAAACTAAATGGCGCAGTTTCCGAGGCAAGAACTGCGTCACCGTCGCGAAGTACAGGCCCTCTTCTTTCACCGCTAAATGTTATTAACGTCGTTATTGAAGCTGTATCTGTTCTTGCTCTAATTGATACGGGTGCCGCGATATCTATTATCACCGAAAAACTGTGCCGCTCAATTCGAAAAGTGATGACCCCTTTCTTCGGTCCGTTTCTTCGCACTGCCACAGCACAGCCCGTCGAGCCTGTGGCGGCGTGTACTGCCAGACTTCTCCTTCTCATACAAGGAGTGCCCTACACAGTAGAGTTCATCGTACTTCCGCAGTGTTCCCACGATATTATTTCAGGTTGGGATTTTCTGTCCCGTCACCAAGCTGTCATTGATTGCGCCCGTGCAGAAGTGGCCTTCTCCTCACTTGCCGATGCTCTACCTACTGACGGTCCGCTCTCCTGCGCGAAGTTGTTAATCGCTGACGACACCAAGATCCCTCCGCACGCTACTGTCTTGGCATCTGTATCACGTTCCGCTCCCTCCAATGTTCCTGCACACTTCACGCCTTCCGCTGCCTTCGTTCATCGCCACTTCTCACCGCTCCCGACCGCTCTGCTTACCCTGCAAGGTGGTGCGACCGAAGTACCTGTGGGCACTCATTTCCCGTTCCCGATTACGTTGCTTCGAGGTGAATGTATCGGCACCATGGAACCTTGCGAAACCGTCACTACGTTGGGCGTTCCTGATGGTTCACCAGAGGTGAACGCCCTCTTCTGTAGTCCCCTGACTGGCACAGCAGCTGGCGACATTTTCAACCATGTCATCGACGATGGTCTAAACCCGCAGCAGCGCCGTGACCTTTTAGGCCTTCTTGATAAATTTCGCCCAGCTTTCGACAGCCACAGCACTTGCCTAGGCCGAACATCGACTGTATGCCACCGGATCGACACTGGTAGTCACCCACCACTACGGCAGCGACCATAACCGTGTATCGTCGACTGAACGCCGCGTCATTGATGAACAACTAGGTGACATGCTTAGGCGCGGCGTTGTTCAACCGTCAAACAGCCCGTGGGCATCACCAGTTGTTTTAGTTAAAGGAGTCCTGACACAAAAATTTTCGCCCCGCGTTTTTTTGCTGCAATGTGTTGCTGGGGGCCTGTTAGTCATCACACGGCACATCGTTTGCTGCAGCGCGCGACAGATAATTAATTACAAGCTCCTCATTACCGACACAGCCTCAGTTTCGGTTTGACAGAGCTCCAAAAACGACAAGCCGCCGGGTGCAACTATCGCCACCTAGCGAGTGAAACGCTCGGTCACGGAGCACACAGAACATTGACGCACTTCCGCGCGGTCTGCAACCTCTGCTAGCATTCGCTTGTCACCCATGCTGCGTGATGTCGTCGCCGTTATCGTCCTCGCTGTCGTCGTCGGGCTCATCGACGTCTGATGGCGACAATTTTCTTGCGACGGGGATGGAAGGAATTTACGACGGGGCGAATCACTTCAGGTTTGACCCGCTGGCGAGGAGTGCTTCGTCGGGAAGCGGCAACGATACCAGTGACGACGACCACGATGAACCTCGCGTCGGCAATGTACTATGGTAAGACCCGACGCATTCGTGCACAAATGTTCTGCAGGGCAATTCATTTAGCCGAAGTACGTTCTCTTTTTCTACGTTCAATATTCGATTGAATCACTTGATAACATTGTGATGCCCTTCAAGTTGTTGGTGCCGAAGAAAGCTAGGTAACACCAGAGCACCAGACGTGAGCGATGCACAGGGTGGAGTCGGAAGACCCATGTACGCCAAGTCCGGCGCCTGTGTGGTAAAGCAATGCGCCTCGAAATGGAGCCCGCAAACGCGACTGTTCTGCACGGGGGACCAGTCCTGATATTCCTGATGTCCACAAGCACACACGAACTCGATCCACTTCTGCCGCCGAGGTTCGTCGCGGGGAAACGTATGCAGCGATACGCCTGATCCCGACTTCGACGTGCAGAAGGAAACGGCGCAGAAGGATTTAGGCATTATGGCCTGTCACTGCAGCCCAGGCAGCACAGGGAAATCAAGAAGTCCTTGGGAGCAGGAAACGGGAAAGCTGTACTGTCGCCAAACACAAAACATTCAACGCGTGCGCCGCGGCAGCGCCTCCTCTTGACCGCGGCCACACACTCGCGAGCAGCCGCCGAGCAGTCACCAACAGCGCAGTGGCGAGCGCGCCAAAACAGAAATGGCGGCTACGACGTCATCATAACCTGTTGTACCGGGAAGTAGGGGGCTCACCGCGGGTCACCTCCGAGGGTGTCAATGCCGCCAGGTGCGGCCTAGAATGCTGGATCACGCACGCGAACTTCGAAATTCATATAAAATACCTTCCAAGCTTTATTCGCTGTCGATGTTTTGCAGATGGTACACGCATGTACACGGGAATCGATCCAGCAAGCTATCTCGGCCGCGAAATTTTGTGTCAGTACCCCTTTAAGAAGAAGGATGGCACGATACGCTTTTGCGTAGATTATCGTCGTCTAAACAAGATAACGCGAAAGGATGTTTATACCTTGCCCCGGATCGACGACGCCTTAGACTGTTTACAAGGTGCACAGCTTTTTTTCCCTCCCTTGATCTACGGTCTGGTTATTGGCAAGTGCTTATGAATACAGATGATAGGCCAAAAACTGCATTTATCACGCAGGATGGCTTATACGAATTTAATGTGATGCCATTCGGCCTCTGAAATGCGCCGGCAACATTTGAGCGCATGATGGACACTACTCTACGAGGCCTCAAATGGAATACGTGCATGTGCTACTTGGATGATGTGGTGGTATTTGCGCCCGACTTCCCCACGCACCTTCGTCGCTTGGAGCAGGTTTTACGATGTCTCGCTGAAGCTGGCCTCCAACTAAACTTAAAGAAGTGTCACTTTGGGGCACGCAAGCTGACTATACTCGGACATGTCGTGTCGAAGCATGGCGTACTCCCTGATCCCGCTAAGCTACGCGCTGTTAAAGATTTCCCGAGACCAGCGTGTTTAAAAGAGCTGCGTAGTTTCATTGGGCTTTGCTCATACTTCCGCCGCTTCATTCGCAATTTCGCCTCGATTATGGCCCCTTTGACAGACCTGCTTCAGGGAGACCCCAATCTATCTTCCTGATCTCGGGCTTGCGATCATGCGTTTGCGACGCTACGTCAGCTACTCACAACACCACCCATACTGCGCCATTTGGATGCAAGTGCTCCTACAGAAATCCACACGGATGATGCTAGTGGCGTCGGTCTTGGCGCTGTCCTCGCACAACGAAAGCCCTGCTACCAAGACTATGTCGTTGCGTACGCAAGTCGTACACTCACGAAAGCTGAAGCAAATTATTCAGTTACTGAAAAAGAATGTCTCGCCATCGTCTGGGCCATTACGACATTTCGGCCTTACCTGTACGGTCGACCCTTCGATGTTGTTACCGATCATCACGCACTGTGCTGGTTGTCCTCCCTCAAAGACCCCTCCGGCCGCTTGGCACGATGGGCTCTCGGCTCCAAGAGTACGACATCCGGGTTATCTACCGCTCAGGCCAGAAGCATGCCGATGCTGATGCTCTTTCGCGTTCGCCTATTCCCGCTGATGTTGCGAGTGTCTCCCTTCTAGACAACTCATTTTTACCATTAGGATCCATCGACATGGCTTCGGAGCAACGCAAAGATACGTGGATTGCGTCTTTGATCGATTACCTATCTGATTCGCTCGCACGCACGCCATCTCGAGCGCTACGCCGACAAGCCTCTCACTTCACCATCCGTGATGAAATTCTTTATCGCCGCAACTACCAATCGGACGGCCGCAAACGGATACCCAGGCAACTCCCGCGCTAGCATATGTGCCGCTTTCCATGCCGATCCACAGAGCGCACACGCTGGTCTGTTTAAAACCTACGTCAGACTACGTCTTCGGTATTATTAGCGTGGCATGTACACATTCGTGCAAAAGTACAGCCTCCAGCATTTTTAATAATATCGCGCGAGCGTCGACCGCACGCAGTATCAGCGCCTTACAACGGCGATAATCTGCGAGACCGGCAACAGTACGCGCAGGCGCACAAAGCAGAGCTAGCGCAAGCGTCGTCTGCCACGCTGTTCCTTTCAGGACGATGCACGCCCTACCACATTGACTGTATTAGTCTCCTTAGATAAAAAAAAGGAAAACAAAAGCGGTGTGAAGACCGCAGCTGGCGCCGCATTTTCCATATTCGATTATGCCTCCTCGAGTGCCGACGGAAAAAAGAGAGCGGGTCATAGCAATGTCGTGGTGTGGCCATTCTCAAATAGAAATAGCTAGGAGCCTTGAAATAACTCAAGCGACCGTCGCCAGAATAGTTCAGGCTTTTCCTGAGGAACATCGTATTGGTGACGCCCCTCGGCATTTGAATCGCAAAACAAGCGAAGACCAGGACCAACTGCTTGTTGCTGCGGCCAGCGAAGCGCCCTTTATGACCGCAGGTCAATTGAGAAAGGCTGTGGGTGTAGACGTGAGCAATGACACGGTGCGCAGACGACTTCGAGAAGCTGGTTTGAGAAATCGAGCTGCTGCCCAGAAGCCGAAACTGTCTGCGGCTTCTACTGTGAAAAGGTTGCAGTTTGCCCGCGATCATCTCCAATGGACGACGGACGATTGGCAAGATGTAGTTTTCACAGACGAGTCAACGATTTGCACAGAATGGAGCCAGAAGCTTAGAGTGTACCGGCCAGCACTTACAAGGTACTCAGTAAGAACTTTTTATTCTTAGTTTGACAGCACTGTGATGTTTAAGAAAAAGAATATTAATGACAAGAAGGCAAGTGTTACAATCTCATTGTTGATCACATACGTAAATGTTTGATGTGTATAATGACATCATGAAGTTTTCGCCAGAAGTGGATGTCTACTTACAAGCCGCAATTATTACTACCGGCAGCATTGCGCGTGAGAAATCCAATACTGTTAGGGAACGGCAGGGATGTAGATGCTTAGTTTTGAGCAAAACCACTCAAAACGATCGCATTCCTGCGCACGTAAAGTTCAGCGAAGCTTTGAAAGCACGTTTATGAACCGAAGAAATGAAGCGCGTTTTCATTTAATTTCACAATTCATTTTCGTTCGTAACAAAAAAGCAATTGCTTTTTATTTACTGATAGTGCAGTGAAAAATCCATTTTACGTTTATAGGTATGCCCCGCAGTACACTCACGAGGTCAAGTCAAGTGGTCGGAAGAGTATCAACGTCTGGGGTGTCGTAACTAAAGACGGCCTCGGCCCGCTCTGTCGGATAGAGGGCCGCTTCTGTGCTGAAGCCACATAGGAATCATTGATGACGAACTTCTCCCTCACCTCCTGGACGGGCCCTTTAAGGATGGATACTTCTTTCTGCAAGAGAGAGGAACGAAGGAGAAAGGCAGGGAGGTTAACCAAGCTAAGCTCGGTTGCCTACCCTACACGTGGGGTGGGGGGAAAGGGGGGAATAATAGATAAGATAGAGAAGAAAGAAAGAAAAAAGGAATGTGCAAGAACTTTGCAATATGACGCTGCCCTGGCCGTCTCAGGGAGCAGATATGAACATAATTGAAAACGTTTGGGGAATCCTAAAATCGAATCTTTCAAAAAATGAGCCTCGACAGTGCATCACCCGACGAATTATGGGAAGCAGTGAAAAACGAATGGGAAGTTCTCAGGGATGACGTGGACCTGGTACCGGCACTGTATGCGTCCTTGCCGAGGCGCATCGCAGGCGTTAAAGAATCGGGAGGGGCATTTCAGCCTTATTGATGCCTCATTTGCCTTTCCTTAAACCTTTGTTTCTTGCCGAATATAACAAGTCGCAGCTTCACCTTCCCAGGCTATAAGCGGGACTTTCCTACTGCAAAAAAAAAAAAAAACAATATTTTACCGCACGGTCTTTGTCAGTTTATTCCACCTAAACAAGGTGCTAGTATTGGCAGCAGCGCATGTTGTTGAATGCAAACGTGGAAATAAAAAAAAGCAAAACGTTCTTGACGTTTCTATCTGCGATTGTGCGCACTCCGGGCGCCTTTAACAAAGAAAGGGAGTGTTTTATCCTGAAAGGAACAGCCTGGCAGACGACGCTTGCGCTAGCGCTGCTTCGTGTGCCTGCGCGTACTGCTGCCAGTCTCGCAGATTATCGCCGTTGTAAGGCGCTGATACTGCGTGCGGTCGACGCTCGCGCGATATTATCACAAATGCTGGAGGCTGTACGTTCGATCTTGTACAGCGTGCCAACGCCGCAAGCCCGATCCTTGTCACCCTTCTGCACCAATGCAGCCATTGCCGTGCCCAATGCCACCATTTCACCGCGTTGGAATAGACCTTTACGGTCCTCTACTATACACATCCGCCGGAAACCGCTGGATTATTAAGGCGATAGACCACCTCACGAGGTATACAGAAACGGCCGCTCTACCAGCCGCGACGGCACATGACGTTGCGTCTTTCCTGCTTCAACGCTTTATTCTACGTCATGGCGGTCCTCGTGAACTCCTAAGCGACCGAGGCCGCGTTTTTTCTCGCGGATGTCATTCAAGAACTTCTCCCTGAATGCCATGTGATTCATCGCTGTACAACTGCATATCACCCACAAATAAATGGTTTGACCGAGCGTTTCAACCGAACTCTTGGAGACATGCTTTCTATGTATGTCGCCTCTAACCACACAAACTTGGACCTTATTCTTCCCTACGTGACGTACGCCTACAATACGGCACCCCAGGCGACGACAGGCTTTCATCCCTTCTTTTTACTATATGGCCGAGAACCATCGTCTCCGATCGACACCGTTCTTCCCTACCGACCCGACTCATCAGAGGGCACACCAGCTTCCGAAGCTGCTCGATATGCAGAAGAATGTCGGCAACTAGCGCGCTCCCTTACAAGCCAAGAACAGGGGCAACAGAAATTCCGACACGACGACGGCCGGTCGTGCCACCACCAGTTTTCCCCCAACACTCTTGTGGCTGTGGGTGCCTGCCGCTTATGCGCCAGGTATTTCATCGAAGTTCGTCAGCAGGTACCATGGACCCTATCGCGTCCTACGGCAAACTTCGCCAGTCAACTACCTCATCGAGCCCCCGCACCCACGGCGGACCTGCGTCGCCGAGGCCGCGAAACCGTTCACGTGAATCGCCTAAAACCGTACCACGAACCACTTGTTCTTACGAGCCCTTGACACACCTAATTGGATGTGTCTTCAGGGAGGGGGGAAATATGTAATGAAGAAGAAATGCACCCTGAAGAGCTCGGCAGCCGGATCGTCAGCGCTACGCAGGAGAGGCTCATGCTGGACGTTGTTGGTATTCACGCTAGCTAGGCCTACTATCCTACACTGCCTCAGAATACAGTATCTGTTGACGAGAACGTGTCTCAGCTCTTTATTATATTACCTTTAAAAACAGAACCAATGTTCCCTATACTTCCCGATATGTTAACCGCTAAAAAAAAACTGCACTTGTTTGGAGCGGCACACCAGCAGCCATGTTCGCTGACAATACAAAATTGACAGGGGGTGCGAAACAGCCAGCTGACACTCCTCCTCTCCCCGAGAGCTACAAAAGCTACCTACAAAGCTACTTGCCCCTACCGAAGTCACACACGCGCTCCACACCCCTTCCCCCCACCCCCCACCGCCGGAAATGACGTGAAGCATGACACGAGTTTCACGCCCCGCACGATGCCATACGAACGTCTGAAGCACCTGCGGCGTGACATCTTCGCTGGCGCCCCCCTATGCAGCGCGTCGAACAGACGACACCGCGCCCTAGCATTACGGAAAACTGAATTTCGATCGCGTTGCGATGAACACGGTGCAACTACGTCGACGGTAAGTGTTATATATGTCAATTATGAAATGAACAGTTGCAGAACCTCTAGACTGGTAAGCTGAATATTTCAGGCGACATGTTTCTGTGCCGGAGATAACAAGCGCATGTTTCAACTATTGGCTCGAGGATCGTCAGTGTTTCTATTTGCGTTTGCAATTTTTCCTCTTTGCATGGAATATTAGATCCGTCTCAAGTTCCTGGTTTCATTGCGTCACTACAAACGCGGGATGATGAAAGCACCGAGGGAACGGCGGAATCTTTTCCAACTGGTAAGCTGCGCGGCGCACATAGACCATATGCGCGATCCTTCGTCATTGATAGGATCCGGTTGTGTGCTTCGTTTCAAGACATCAACGCACACGGATCATAATGAAGTTGTTGGCATTTATTTCCACAAACTGTCACACATCTATCTACATGATAAATAAGTAAATAAATAAATAAAATGAATAAATAAACGCGCGCGTATCTGTATGTGCGGCAAATGTCATTACTGTCCGGAGACGAAACCTACGCCAAGGCTTATGGTGCCTCGTTGTATACTTGCAGGGAGCACGCACAGCTGCAGAATCCCACTCGAAGGACAGAAACCTACGGAGTGAGGGCGAAACGCAGAAGCTGCTCGAGAAATTCACAGACTGCATGCCAGAAGTTGGACCGAAGAAAAAATTCAAGGACAAGAAAACCAAGTGGACACCCATCGCCGCAGAACTGCACCGTGAAATCGGCATCGAGGGGACCGCACTGTAGTGCGAAAACCGTTTGGAGAAGGTGAAAAAACGCTATAACAATGCCCGAAAGCACAACAGACATTCTGGGGTTAGCCCCATCGAAGTTTCTACGCCGACGAAATGAGCAAGCTATCCACCGGAGATTACAGCGTGTGCCCTGAAGTGATAAGTGTCGGGCGCACAGAGCGGAACCTGCCTCACACGCGCCAAAACAGCGCCTCCTCTGGCCAACCGTCTACCGCTGCCCACGGTTCGGGTGCTGCTCGACAGGGTGACGTCGAAGCTTCACCGCCAGCTTCAAAGCGACCGGAAACCTCTCAGTAGCTCGACGACGTTCTATGGATGGTCGACGAGTGCATACAGGAGGCTAGGAAGCAAGGACATCATGAAAAGTTGGCCCTCACCAAGCAGCTATTTTCGGAAAGAAATTAGATGTATTGACAGATGCCTGAGTTGCAGTCAGTCAGAAAACATAAAATAGTGTATGTTCGTGATCATTGAGGGACCGCTCAATGATGGTTTCTCAATAAAGGCTTATTTGCCTCGCAGGCTAATCAAAAGTGTGGTTACGATCACCGGCACCGCGACGTGCAGTACTCACCGGGGACGCTGGTCTTGCTGAGGGTATCATCACGACGTGTTGGTCTATGCGAAAAACTGATGTCCCGTTACGTTGGCCCTTACGGCGTCATACGAAAGGTCACTAACGTGACTTATGAGATAGCTCCACTCAATCCTAGGTCACCGACTACCTCAATCACGAGCGATATAGTTCATGTCTCGCGACTTAAACCGTTGCACTGTCGCCCCGAGAACTGATCGCACCGAGACAGTGCTTTTGCCGCCGGCGGGTAATGTCACAGGCGAATATGGCAGAGGATGACGACGACGAAGTGCTGAGCGAAGCGCGCCCTGAACTTCGGTGTATATAGGTTCTTCCCCGTAACAATATGTCCTCTGCGTCCGCTCGTTGCAACTTTAACGGAAACAACGTGTCAATATGCAAGCATTTTCGCATAGCCTAGAAGATGGTAATTTCGGTATCATCACTTGTGGCTTTTCTGTGCCGCTCGTTGTTGCCTACTGGTTTGCTGACCACCGAAAATTTTAAGGGAGAAGTCAGTAGTAAGTGAACCTTTGCTCGCGCAGTAAAAATGTCCCCCAAGGTCTAGTATAATGAACAATATACACTATTTCCAGTTAGAAGATCGTGCCAAGGCACGCCTTTTTGCTTCCCCGAGTTGCCTGAGCAACCAAGCGGTGGCGGTGCTCTCTCGCCAGTCTGCCGGTCTTACGCGGCCTCGTCGGAGCTGTCATCCATCCCCCCAAACATCCATTTGTTTAGTGTTTATTATTGCGGTAGCAATTATATGGACAGTCTCGATGGGTTTTCGCCGTCGCCGTCATTCGCGTATAAAGCCCAAATTGATAAGATCCCCCCGCGCGTCGTTCGTTCTACCCGCGGGTATTAGCGGGAGCGGGAACGACGAACGTGGCTGAAGCGGAGATCAAACGAGCCGGCCCATCTCAGTCGCTCCGAGGCGCATGCGATAAGGTCCTCCCGCATGTTAGACCAGCCGTCGAATGCTCAAGCAGAGAGGAAACGCCCCGCACGTCTGTCGCGAGGGTGCCAAGACGCGACGTGGTGGGGGGGAGGGGGGGGGGGGTTCCCTCGAGCGACCTTTGATTTTACGAGCGCGGTCGTCGCTGGCGCGCTCGTTATCTCGCTATCTCCGGTATACCCTTCTATGTGCTGCGGTCTCAACGCGAAGAGAATGTGTGAAGAGTCCCTGGAGCGGCCGTATTCATAACATTACAGTTTGTTGCTATCGCATTCATTGCTTCAACCTTAGCGGTGAAACTGGGTCATTTTTAACATGTCGCTACGTTATTCGCATCCCGACCCGACATGCTCAGTGCGTTTTACGTGCCAGAGACAGGGAAACTGATAGCATGTTCGTTAATTGTTCCGGAGTAGTCCGGAACTTCCCCAATGTGGGCGAAACACCCGAGTTCTCTGGAGGGGCTAATGGAAATAAATCCGAGGGTGAGATGCAACGCTTCGGTGCGCACTCATAGCGCCGCCTATCTTAACGCGTGCGCTTCGAACTGTGCGCACCACTTCTGTGCTGTGCCCCATGGTTTCCACCGTTAGCTCCGCGATGAGCTCCTCTGTAGATGTAACTGTTAATGGCAAGAAATGTTCCCTTGTAATGACAAAGCCTCAACATGATGAGATTCTGGCGGGCAATTAACCGCCAAAGAAAGTTCTCGCAGTGCATGCAATATCTGTATGCTATGGTAGTAAACGATTCATAGCGAGTATATGCAAGACAGCGCGAAATGAATGTGCTGCGGAATGAATATGGGAACGAAATGAATATGCGCGGCTTACCGTCGACTCGTTCATTTTGCGCTTTTTTGCTTATACTCGCTATGAATCATTCCAAATTGGTCCGGCTATGAAATTTACATCATCTTCCCAAAGGGAACCCTGATGGGATGCGAAACAGCAGCGTTGCGCACGGGTGGCGTCACGGGTTGAACGGCGCTAACGCGGGTGCTGCGGTGAGCGCTGGAAGATTCGTTTGAAGCGATGGCTGGCGTAGGTCTTGTCGTTGCGCGTCAGGCGGCAGCTGCGGGCGCTCCGGCGAGCGCGCGGCAGGCGAGGGAGAGAGTGACGTCAGCGCGCACTGCGAGGGGAGCGTGACGTCAACGTGCAGCTGCGGCGTGACCTACTTGGCACCACTCCAACACCTGCGGCGAGGGGAGCGCGTTGCGGCGCGTTCGTCCGTACGCACGGAGGGACAGCGTTACACAGCCTAGTCAAATAGCTGCTTCGCATCTAAAACCGATGAATAAGGAGTACAACTTAAGTGGCCAGGAATTAAACACTAGTCTGCGTTTTCTTATGATAAACAGACCCGTCAAAGGCAAGTACGTTGGCCACATCCCTCATTGAGGCATCGAGACGGCGAGCTGTCAATGTGAAAAAGCCAGCTGTTATTACGGTTTAATATTACCAGTGCACCGCCGCCTCAAGTTATTAAACCGGTGACCGCAGCTGAAGTGAGCGCCGATGGGACAACGGTGGTGGGGCCACCGGCATACCTCTGAATGTCGACACTCAAAGAGTAAACCGTTGGAGCAAATGTCCTCGGCCGACTTAAACCCGCAAGTTCGGGTGGATCTTCTGTTATAACGTATCAGTCCACGACAGCAGTGGCGTAGCCAGGGGGTGGCATACCGGGCACGTGCCCCCCCCCCCCGAAATTTTTTTTCGCCACGGTATACAGAGCGAAAAATGACCATTTCAAGGAGGTGCCACCCCCGAAATCAAGGAGGCGCCCCCCCCCCCCCCGAAAAATATTTCTGGCTACGCCCCTGCACGACAGGCGTGCGTAGCTAAGATTTTATTTATTTCGGATGAGGTCTGATGTCTGGTCCCTTGTATGTACTGGTGTCCGCACAATTATGCGGAGCGCCAGGCCAATGACCGCTCGTCGGCGGAGCGCGCCGATGGAAAAGTAGTGCCAGGACCTGAGCATGTGCGGTTACACTGGCAAGCTTGCTTCGTGGCCCAGCGCATCTAATGCCATCTTCACCTGGTCGTTTCAGAGCACTCTAAAGCGCTCTCGCGAGCGGCATTGTGTTCGGCTGTTTGAAAGGGAGCGCGCGCCTCGCGTTCAGCTGGTTCTTTAGGATCGCTCTGCTCTCGAGTCGAGCGCTCTGAGCTGCTCCGAGCCCTCTCGAACGGTCTCGACGAAGCAGTGCGAGCGCTTCTGGTCAGGTGATCACAAGCAGCGTGCTGGTGGTGGTGGCATCATACCAAATGATCGCGTCGTCTGGTATCAGTCGGGTCATTACCAATTTTTATTCATGCCATTCAGAATAAAAACGGCATCAGCTGTGTTTGCCCGACTCATGCGACGACTCTTGACAGGGCTTCCCAACGTAATGCACTACATCGACGATGTCCTCGTCGCAACATTGACGTGGGACGAGCACCTGCAGACGCTCCAACGTCTGTTTGATAGGATCAGGGGCGCAGGTCTCAAAGTAAAGCCACAAAAATGTGAGATCGGAGCAACCACCGTCACTTTCCACGGCCATCGTCTAGGCGAAGGAAAGATTCAGCCGAACGAAGAGACGATTGAAAAAATCCCTCAAGCGCCTAAGCCTCAGACAAAGAAACAAGTGCGTTCGTTCCTCGGTCTAGCAGGCTATTATCGTGACTGTTCCACGATACGCAGAGAAGGCGCAGCCTCTGGTTGACATGCTCAAGAAGGGAGAAGCCAATCGGGTGACCTGGACTCCAGAAAGAGAAGCGGCCTTCGTAGACCTCAAACATGCGATAAGCACTAAGCCCGTCGTAAGAGCGCCAGACCTTAAGAAGGAATACGTACTTTGTACTGATGCATCTGACACGGGACTTGGCGCCGTGCTAATGCAGGAACATGAGGGTGTCTTGCATCCAATCTCTTATGCTAGCAGGCAATTAGCTCCCCGTGAAACCCGCCGTTCTGCGATTGAACGCGAATGCCTGGCTCTGGTATGGGCGGTGGAAAAATTTCATATTTTCCTGTATGGAACCGCCTTTGTGATACAAACTGATCACCAGCCTTTGTTGTACCTGACGCAAGCAAAGCATTTAAATAGCGGAGTTCTGCGACGGAGCCTTACCCTTCAGGAGTATTCTTTTCGTGTTGAGTACATAAAAGGCTCAGAAAATGTTGGGGCAGATTATTTGAGTAGGACTTAGACCCTGTCCTATAGTACCATTAGTTTGGCTGCTTGTGTTCAAATCACTATTCGCAACGTTTTTTTCCCTAAAGAAAAAAAACTTCTCTTGGGAGGGCTTTCTGTGATGAGTATTGGACTGTGACTTGGACTGTAACTGTTGGACTTAGAGTGCTGTGTTCCTTTATATTGGTGAGACGTCGAAACGGAAACCACAAGAGGTGCATCAGAGTAAAGAAAAAGAAGAGCACACAAAGAAAATGCTGTGGACGGCGGAAGGCGGGGAAGAAGAAGGAGGAAGACGAGGTGGCTGACATTTGAAACGTCGAAGGGAAGAGTTAGGATTAGCTGTAAATGTTCCAGTAATTTTATCATTTGGCGCTACTTCATTAGGTTACATCCACAGGGATGTCTGCTCTGCTGTGATAGAATACATCAAAGAAACAAAAAAGATTACCGTGTTAGCCTATTTTTATCTATTCTTATTCTGGGTATGGAATTGGTCGTTATTTCTTTTACGAAACTCCGATAGTCTGACTGCTTGCTCATTAAGCATTTTCATTTATTAGACGTGTATTTAAAAAAATTCAGATGGGTTTAGTCTCAGACCATTATTTTAAGCCTCCTGCCGCTCGGTTCTTGGCCCATCCCCTCTTTGTGGGTGAGCGCCATCCATAAGAGGTTATCATCATCATCACGTGCGTTGCTGTCTGTTCGAGGCGGTCTCAAGGCAATTGGGTTCCGGACCCGAGCCAGCAGACTCGACGGTAACCTCTTGGACCGGCAAGGACGACGCCTGCTGTACCACGTTGCTGTGGTAATCGTCTCCAGGGTGCACTTGGCAGGCTTTCCAGTGACCCGTTGACCGAGTCTCCAGGAAGCACATGCCCTCTCCTCGCTGCTGCCCTACCGAAGCCGACATCACCGACGTCTCACCGCAGCATCACAACTCCCCGACATCTACCATCTGCCGAACTGTGAGGCGGACTTTTATTAATTCGCAGGACATTACCTTCTTCAGTTTAATCTAGACTTTTTGATAATCTGTGTGTATAGTCACCGGTTTTCTCTTCTTATCCGTAACTTCGTGCTCTCATTTGTTTTTCATAATAACAAGTAAATATTTCATTTCCACCGCACGGTTTCGTTTACAATGCCACTGAAGCCATTTTTCAGTGACAGCACTTAACTGCAAGATCCTAACACACGACACCATGTAGCGCGGTCATGCTTTGGCCCCCCAAACTCTCTTTTTTTCGTTTCACAATAAATGTTTTCGCCCCTAAAAACCGTCAGCCCCTAAAGCACCAAGAGACGCTAACGCTGGAGTACTCCTACGCTACATATGCGCGCGCTCGTTGCTTTTGTACCTCGGACGCTGAGGAAGGGCATTCGGAGAGGTGGACAGATTAGCCGATGAACGCGTTCGCTGTAGAATCTTGCACAACTGGAACGGCACAACTAAATTTGGACCTCTGGGTGGCACTAGGCAGCCTACATGACCGGCCGTATTAGGGTGATGTCAGCATTTGACCCACTACATGCCGCCAACGATGCCGCCAACTCACCGCCCGCCCACCAAAAACAAAAATTAAAGGACACTTTGTACATTCTAAAGTGTGTTCGGCGAAAGCGTGTGGCCATTCCACTGACGGACGGACGGACGGACACCGGACGCCGGACGGACACCGGAAGGACATCCGGACGGACGGACAGACGGTCATCCGGACGGACATCCGGACGAACGGACGGACGGACACCGGACGGACAGACGGACATCCGGACGGACGGACACCGGATGGACGGACGGACGACGGACGGACGGACATCCGGACGGACGGACGGACAGACAGACGGACGGACGGACGGACATCCGGACGGACGGACGCCGGACGGACAGACGGACGCCGGACGGACGCCGGACGGACACCGGACGGACGTGAGCATGAGACATTAAAGGCTTTCGCCTTAAAATTTCGCCTGACGCCGACGCTGTACCGACGCCGCGTAATCGCGCCATCTTGGTGCCCGCACTTTGTCCACGCCCGGTTCCGTTTAAACCTCGACAATGCGGCGCCGAACGTGGCGGTAGCATATTAAACCCTACCGGTGGAGCCTGAGAATGCCTGGATTCTCTGCACCGCTGTGTACCACAACAGAAAGGGAGTGCGAATGTGCCGCTTCCCAGCGAGCCCGGGCCGACGTCAACTCTGGCTGGCTCAAGTGAAACGAGACGGCTGGGAGCCCACAAGTGCGTCTCGTATTTTTTCTGTGAGTACTGCGTATTTCGTTCACTGTTTTTGCTGCAGGACACGTTATATGTGTTTCGCGGTGTCCGCCAATGCAGAGATCACCGAAGTTACCATTGCTGCGTTGACGCATTGCGAGTAGGAAGCGTACATACGGGACGCGTCCGCGCGTCCTTATGGAGACGCGCTCGCTAGTCGTGAGCTGTTGCCTCCTTGCGTGAGCTAAGTGTTTGTGTGCGGGCTGCGAATTTCTTCGTGCGCTAGCTTTGAGGTCTAGACAGGCTACACGACCTTGAGTGTCAAGCTCGTCAGATTGATCGACAGATGCTGGTTACATCGTGACCAAGAAAAAGCCCCCTTTAATGTTTCGTCGTGAAATATATACAGTCAGAATGATCACATGACTTCTGTGATAACCGGATCGTGGCAACAAAGATAGCGCGTGTCTCGGCGCTTGTCTCTGGAACCGGCGGCCATGGAATGCAGCGGGACGACGTCACACTGAGAACCGCTGCTGTCTGAAGCCGAGGTGTTGCGTGTTGTTATAAGGGCTGGGTAGGGACGCCGTACGTAGGTATACATCCTCGGTCGCCTCCCTACAATAATGGTGAACATTCCAGCTGAATTGAACTCTAGCTGTGTGGTCGCAAATGCGCATGGAGTCGGATGCCAGATGAGTGGTCGACACGTTGTTGACGTGCTGATAGAACGTTTTAAGTGGGTGTCCGCAGAAACCATACGAACTTGGGCCATAATTCTATATGGCCGGTAGCCTGCGTCTGCTGAGCCCAACTAAAACTGTCTGTTTTATAGCGTGCAGCGTAGCTTGATGATGCACGCACTTGTCTATCAAAAAAATACCCCTCCGCCTGCGCCTGTCTCAGGACGCGTAAACTGACGCTTCTTCTTTGACGTTGCCCGCCCTTCATATACAGACATAATATTGAAGCTACTGGACGTAACCTCTCACCGAAAACCATGTGTTGATTGCTTAATTAGTGTTTGATGTTTTTCCCACATGTTCACCGCTGGCGTGCTGGTTCAGCCATATTGTATACCAGATGTTTGAGGAAATGTGTCCAAAGTTCTCAAAAAATCAGTAAAATGCGATATTGCACATGCCGAGCAAAATATATTTCAGTGCCCACGCTTACATAAATGCCATGCCTGTGTTACGAAGCAAACACATGCGATTTATTTGGGCTGCTTTTACGAAGTTTTTGCCTAGCGTCTAATTACGTGAACTGAGAATGCAAAAATAAATCGCTGTATGTGAACAATTATGTATAACCTACTTGCTGTTGTTCTTAGTCTTGGCCTAGTTAGTGTGCTTTTGTTGTGTTTGAAGGTATATTTCCACTTTTGCAGCTCTCTTTATTTAATTTGGATGGTAAGTTTTAATATTAATGGGATGTAAAACACCGGTTAAGCTTCCTCACTCGAGAATTGATCTGTAAGTGGTCATTTTCAGCGTCGCTTAAAACTGCAGTGCTAAATGTACTTACAAATTTGTTAGTCTTGCCAGAAGTGCAGCTCTCCTGTGCAGCCGCCCTGTTATGCTAACCCTGCAGCTACTCCGCAGCCAAGCCAACCTGTGAGCGACATTACGAGTGACACTGCTCGTGCGCAAGTTCTGACACCAGCAGATTGCTCTTGTAAGCCAGGTAGGAAAAGTGCTTATGATTTTACATCTGTGATGGTACCTTGCTTGCTCGCACACCGCTCCATTTATTCTAGGAGTTGCGCCCCAAATGAGCACAGTTGTGAAGATGGCTGCAACTGTGCTATCAAGCAACTGCATGTAAAATTCTTTTTGAATGTCAGAACACAGCTCAACATTTATCTTCAACACCACCATGTGCAGACAGTGAATGGAGAATCCAGTAAAACATGTGGTGCTGCTAACCTCAGCGGGTAGGGCATGCTGATGCTGAGCTCAACATTACGGGATGTGTTTGCACAAGTGCTGGACAGGATTTTTCAGTGTTTCTGTTTGACGACACTATGGTAGAAAGTAGGCCGGCATTCATTAATATGAATCACAGTGAATAAGTTCATTGCATGTAGGACTGTAAAAACATTTCTACACTTGCAGTCACTGGCGTGCGCAGGGGGTTGGGGGTGGGGGCAGGGGAGCGGCTGCGCCCCCTAGTCGCCTAAGAACACGTGGAGCAAAACATGCGCCATACATTTATTACTAGAGGAGGGGGGCGATGAGATGAACCCCCGCCCCCACCCCATCCTGATAGGGAACCCTGCTCACTGTATGCTTGCACTGTGTTCATTATTGATTTAGCTTAATGTCTAAAACATAACAAGCATGAGATTAACTTCCTTTCATATAAATAATGTGGTATTGTACTGTTGTTGTTATATATATTGGTGCCGGTTATCAGTGCTTGTCTCATTTTTGGCAATACCTTGTATCCACTGAATGTGCGATTGCGTTGAAAAGAAAATATGCGAAAATGCTCCTAAATCACTACTATACTACGCATTCAGTATATGACTTTTTTTCCTTGTTGAACGAACTGGGAGCGCAGAAAAAACACGAAGGACGAAGCGAAGAACCACAAAACACGAGCGCTCACTAACAACTGATTTATTTAGCACATCGGAAGGACACATTTAAACACAAATTGCGCATGTCAGAAAGATTATGACGACGGCACGAGCAGCATACGAAGCGTGAGTCAAGGCACTTGTCTAAGGGTTATCTAAGTAGCTATATTCACAGTCTTGTAGTGACAAGCACGGATGACTTATACATTCATCCGTATTCCTGGCAATGTGATAGGCTTCAGAAATTTCGCGCGTAGTTTGATGAGGATGCCGGAACAGAACAATTGTATTCTCAAACAAAGGTTGGCACTTGCACGAAACGCAATGTGACGCTAATTGGGAGTAAGGGGTACTCTTCAACGAGCTTCTGTGTTCTCTGAGACGCACGTTCACACATCGGCCGGTTTGGCCAATGTACATACGTCCACAAGATAGGGGTATCTTATATACTACTCCGGTGTTGCACTTAACAAACTTGTTTACATGCTTCTGTAGGCATCTTCTACCTTTAGGCGCATTCTGTGCCCTCCTGTGCACCATTGAACATATACTGCCCAATTTATTGGGTGCAGAAAAAAACAACGCGCACACCAAACCGGTTTCCCACATTTTTTAACTTATGGGCCCATTTCATGAATATAGGGTATTACTGCCGCGCGCATCTCTTTCTCTACCGTGTGCTCAGACGAAGCAGGTGTGCGTTTTTCATTGTTTTTTTACCGTCCGCAAGAGCTTTTCACAGATTGAGGCTATTACGTAGGAAGGGTATCCCGCAGCTGTTAACCGTTCCAACTGTGCTACGAAACCACTTTGCAAGGTATGAAGGCAACATTTCTCGAGGGTTGAACGTAAGCATGACATTACGATTCCGCGTTTTACAAGCTTGGAATGCCCGGAGGAATAATATAGAACCGGTTTTGCAGAGCGAGGATTATGACGCCAGCAAATATGCTTGTCACCAAAACACAGGGAAAGGTCTAGGAACTGCAATTTGTTATCTTTGGGAACCTCGGAGGTAAACCGGATGCCCATGCCTTCACTCTCGATGCATGCCTTGATACTTTGAACGTTCAGGGCTGAACACTTTTTGACGATAATGAGATAATCGTCAACATAACGGAATACTTTGGTGCGTGGCTGAAGTTTAGTACTTAAGATTGGATCCACCATCCCAAAAAAATATGGCTTAAAACAGGGGCCACACTAGAACCTATGCAAAGACCTGATTTCTGCATGTACAGGTTCCCAAGCCATACGACGAAGATTGACTTCAAATAGAACGTCAATATTTCTAAAAAAGACTGAGTCGAAACTCCTGTGCTGTTCCTGAACGATATCTCATCATTGTCTTCCACAATGCACTGCTCTACGATGTTTAACAGTTGATCATGCGGCAAAGAATAATATAAGTCAACTACATCAAGACTAAACGCTGTAACATCGGAAAATTCACATTTGTTGAGGTATTCAACCACGATGCCCGAGTTTTTTGCGTGAAAAGGGTCATTTACGCGAAACGCAGAAAGGTGTTTTTTGCAAATACTGAGATACAGCTAACTGCCACGTACCCCTTTCTGAAACAATCGCGCGCAGCGGCATTTCCGGTTTCTGTGTTTTAATGGAGTAAAAAATCTCTAGCTCTACACCTTTCGCCTTTTCTACTGCAGATCAAAGCTTTCCTAGGTTAAGCCTTTTCAGCAGCGAAATCACTCTGGACTTCACTTCCTTGCTTTTGACGGAAAGTGGTTTGAAATTCCTTTCTAAGGCTTCCTCGGCCTTCTTGGCAAAATCTTGTTCCTTAATGTTGACGAAGAACCCTTCCTTGTCACAAACGAGTACCCTTAACTGATTGGTCAAACAAAACTTAACAACTGGTTGAACGCGCAATTTTCTACTCAAATCGCTAACATTCCGTTACGCACATATAACGTTCTTCCTCCTTGGCCAGCTTGGAGACAGTGCTTGCTGTGGCGATCTTTTCTTCAGGTCGAAGGGTAGGTTCCACGGAGAACTTCGGGCCTTTTTGCAGAACCTGCTGAATTTCTTCTGGCACAGACGTATCACTTAGGTTCAAGAAACGTCCCTCACGTGAAGCTTGTTTTTTCCTGATAGGTAGTTGTGGTCGGATGCAATTCCACAAGGTTTCCGTGACAGACAACGAAGTTTTGCAACAGTCGCGATACGAACCGCGGTTATTACTTCTATGAACGTCCTGGTCACAAATGACCCTCAGCCAGTCCTTATACCACCGGACTTGTCTGTTACATTCTGAACGAAGGATTCGGCACATCTTTTTGGTATGACCAAACAATGGACTCATCAATCCAAAAAGCGTTTGTACTTCTTCCGGACACGTTCCTTGACGAAGGTGCCACGATGCTACTCTTGCCCGACATGTAGATACAGCTATCCACGACGCCAAAATGGCTGGGTCTTGAAGAGAGGGACTAAAACATTTAAAAGAGCCCTGTGTAATAGAAATACATCGCAGAAGGATCGAAAGGTGGGCCAGTTGGTATTTAATTTTCCTTGTTCAACGAACTGGGAGCGCAGAAAATACACGAAGGACGAAGCGAAGAACCACAAAACACGAGCGCTCACTAACAACTGATTAATTTAGCACATCGGAAGGACACATTTAAACACAAATTGCGCATGTCAGAAAGATTATGACGACGGCACGAGCAGCATACGAAGCGTGAGTCAAGGCACTTGTCTAAGGGTTATCTAAGTAGCTTTATTCACAGTCTTGTAGTGACAAGGACGGATGACTTATACATTGATCCGTATTCCTGGCAATGTGATAGGCTTCAGAAATTTCGCGCGTAGCTTGATGAGGATGCCGGAACAGAACAATTGTATTCTCAAACAAAGGTTGGCACTTGTACGAAACGCAATGTGACACTAAATGGGAGTAAGGGGTACTCTTCAACGAGCTTCTGTGTTCTCTGAGACGCACGTTCACACATCGGCCGGTTTGGCCAATGTTTAGCCAAAATTGTGCGTGCGTAAACAATTGTGCGTGCGTAAACACATTGACATGCGTAAAGAGTTGTGTAACGTTTTGATACTGCCTCTTGCAACTGAAGCCTTGAAAAATTTTTACAGCTGTTCTACAGGATCTCCCAGCCACTGCAGCTTCTGGTACGGTGCCACTTGAACTATCGGCGAGCTGCATGCCTTCTGATATACCCGCACATGTGTCTTGTGCTCCAGGAAAAAAGCCATTCTTTGCTGACGCTTCTTCAGCTAACTTATGCAAGGCAAGTCTTGGCCGGCCATGTGTCATTGTCTGCAGTAGTATTGGCTAGGAAGCTGATGGAGGTTTTCAACACACTAAAACATCTATTAAACTAAGTATGTTATCACGTGCCTATGGGTTCAGCCATTTTGACTTTGGTGTCCTAGTGGCATGGCGTGGTATTATAAAGAACATAAGTTTTATATTACACTAAAACTAAATCGATGCAGACTCACTTTGACGACTATCGTGTATACTGTTCATAAATCTATCACACTAATAATACTAACTTTATGAACGCCCCTCGTATATGTAGTTTCTTCACTCATGAAATGGTAACTGTGCATGCTTGAGATGCGCATGTCTTCTTCTCTCCGTCTGCGTGCGCTTACCAGTTTCTAAATACTACTCACTTACTTGACCGTGCATGTGACGTCTGTCCCAGAATTCAACATGCACTCACATTTTATGGGTACTCCTAAACTTTATGGGTACTAGTATACCTGTGCCCATAAACTCACATTTTATTATTTATGGGCACTAGTATTGTGGCACCTAAACTACGTACAATTTTAATATGCACCCCAGTTCTAAGAAAAAAAACAGCATATGTTGATTCTGGCAATAAGAAATAACCTCTGGTATGTTTCTTAGGAATTAACCTATCCAACCCGCCCTTTTATGTGTTGGAACAGCTTGGAATGGTAAAATCTGAAATAGGGAAAATGCTGTCCACCTCACGATGTCCCCTTACGATTTCTTAAGAAAGTATAGTTTATAGAGAACTTCACTCTCACCTAGGAGTTGAATTCAGGATCATCATTATGGTCAGGTTCATGGTAGTCTTTCGCTTGAGGGAATCTCTCCTTATATGACATATTTCAGCAAAATTCATTTCGAGCAACTAATTTTTGTTTTCGTAGATCCATTCGGAGGTAAATGATCGCAGGGATTTTCTATGCCTGATATCGATAACACAATTTTAATCTCTCATGAATTGAGACATATGTGAAAGTTGTGTTTTCATGCAACAAAGAACACACTCTTCACAGACATAATTCTGACAACCATTTTTGTTTGACAGGCTTCAAATATCTGATGCAAATTTGCACGGCTTCATAACGAAGTAGAAAAAGGTGAGCGTAAATAACACATGTTTAATCTGTGATGTGGCAGAGACGTGGCATTCTCATTCATGCATGAAAAGCAACACAGTTGCTGCAAAATGTGTTTTTGAGCGACTATTCCTTAATTTTTTTTACAGAAATATGTGCAGGAGCACAACCAGTGGAGATGTGCGATTCAGGAAGCGATGAAGGAAAAGGTGAGTAAATAACAAACCTTTGATTCCTGGTCCTTTGATTAGAACGTCAAAGTTGCATTCTCATGCAACAAACGCAGTGCTTGCAGACATTGCATTTTTGATGAGTCGCCTATGTGCAGGGGACAAAGCCCACGTACTGTTGGTCTGGGGCAGTCTTCCGGAATGGCGAGGGGGCCTGTGTAAATTAAACATCTTTTCATCTCTAATGCCTTCAGGTGTAACACAGTGCTTGCGGACATTGAATTTTTGATGAGTCGCCTATGTGCAGGGGACAAAGCCTACGTTCTGGTCTGGGGCAGTCCTCCGGAAGGACGACGGGACCTGTGTAAGTTAAACATCTTTTCATCTCTAATGCCTTCAGGTGTAACACAGTGCTTGCGGACATTCAATTTTTGGTGAGTCGCCTATGTGCAGGGGGAAAAAGCCTACGTGCTGGTCTGGGGCAGTCCTCCGGAAGGACGACGGGGCATGTGTAAGTTAAACATCTTTTCATCTCTAATGCCTTCAGGTGTAACACAGTGCTTGCGGACATTCAATTTTTGGTGAGTCGCCTATGTGCAGGGGACAAAGCCTACGTTCTGGTCTGGGGCAGTCCTCCGGAAGGACGACGGGACCTGTGTAAGTTAAACATCTTTTCATCTCTAATGCCTTCAGGTGTAACACAGTGCTTGCGGACATTCAATTTTTGGTGAGTCGCCTATGTGCAGGGGAAAAAGCCTACGTGCTGGTCTGGGGCAGTCCTCCGGAAGGACGACGGGGCATGTGTAAGTTAAACAACATCTTTTCATATCTAATGTCTTTAGGTGTAACACGGTGCTTGCAGACATTGAACTTTTGATGACTCTCCTATGTGCAGGGGACAAAGCCTACGTTCTGGTCTGGGGCAGTCCTCCGGAAGGATGAGGGGGACCTGTGTAAGTTAAACATCTTTTCATCTCTGATGCCTTCCGATGTAACACGGTGCTTGCAGACATTGAATTTTTGATGAGTCGCCTATGTGCAGGGGACAAAGCCTACGTTCTGGTCTGGGGCAGTCCTCCGGAAGGACGACGGGACCTGTGTAAGTTAAACATCTTTTCATCTCTAATGCCTTCAGGTGTAACACAGTGCTCGCGGACATTCAATTTTTGGTGAGTCGCCTATGTGCAGGGGAAAAAGCCTACGTGCTGGTCTGGGGCAGTCCTCCGGAAGGACGACGGGGCATGTGTAAGTTAAACAACATCTTTTCATATCTAATGTCTTTAGGTGTAGCACAGTGCTTGCAGACATTGAACTTTTGATGAGTCGCCTATGTGCAGGGGACAAAGCCTACGTTCTGGTCTGGGGCAGTCTTCCGGAATGGCGAGGGGGCCTGTGTAAATTAAACATCTTTTCATCTCTAATGCCTTCAGGTGTAACACAGTGCTTGCGGACATTGAATTTTTGATGAGTCGCCTATGTGCAGGGGACAAAGCCTACGTTCTGGTCTGGGGCAGTCCTCCGGAAGGACGACGGGACCTGTGTAAGTTAAACATCTTTTCATCTCTAATGCCTTCAGGTGTAACACAGTGCTTGCGGACATTCAATTTTTGGTGAGTCGCCTATGTGCAGGGGGAAAAAGCCTACGCGGTGGTCTGGGGCAGTCCTCCGGAAGGACGACGGGGCATGTGTAAGTTAAACAACATCTTTTCATATCTAATGTCTTTAGGTGTAACACAGTGCTTGCAGACATTGAACTTTTGATGAGTCTCCTATGTGCAGGGGACAAAGCCTACGTTCTGGTCTGGGGCAGTCCTCCGGAAGGATGAGGGGACCTGTGTAAGTTAAACATCTTTTCATCTCTGATGCCTTCCGATGTAACACGGTGCTTGCAGACATTGAATTTTTGATGAGTCGCCTATGTGCAGGGGACAAAGCCTACGTTCTGGTCTGGGGCAGTCCTCCGGAAGGACGACGGGACCTGTGTAAGTTAAACATCTTTTCATCTCTAATGCCTTCAGGTGTAACACAGTGCTCGCGGACATTCAATTTTTGGTGAGTCGCCTATGTGCAGGGGAAAAAGCCTACGTGCTGGTCTGGGGCAGTCCTCCGGAAGGACGACGGGACCGTAAGTTAAACAACATCTTTTCATCTCTAATGCCTTCAGGTGTAACACAGTGCTTGCGGACATTGAATATTTGGTGAGTCGCCTATGTGCAGGGGACAAAGCCTACGTGCTGGTCTGGGGCAGTCCTCCGGAAGGACGACGGGGCATGTGTAAGTTAAACAACATCTTTTCATATCTAATGTCTTTAGGTGTAACACAGTGCTTGCAGACATTGAACTTTTGATGAGTCTCCTATGTGCAGGGGACAAAGCCTACGTTCTGGTCTGGGGCAGTCCTCCGGAAGGATGAGGGGACCTGTGTAAGTTAAACATCTTTTCATCTCTGATGCCTTCCGATGTAACACGGTGCTTGCAGACATTGAATTTTTGATGAGTCGCCTATGTGCAGGGGACAAAGCCTACGTTCTGGTCTGGGGCAGTCCTCCGGAAGGACGACGGGACCTGTGTAAGTTAAACATCTTTTCATCTCTAATGCCTTCAGGTGTAACACAGTGCTCGCGGACATTCAATTTTTGGTGAGTCGCCTATGTGCAGGGGGGAAAAAGCCTACGTGCTGGTCTGGGGCAGTCCTCCGGAAGGACGACGGGACCGTAAGTTAAACAACATCTTTTCATCTCTAATGCCTTCAGGTGTAACACAGTGCTTGCGGACATTGAATATTTGGTGAGTCGCCTATGTGCAGGGGACAAAGCCTACGTGCTGGTCTGGGGCAGTCCTCCGGAAGGACGACTGGGCATGTGTAAGTTAAACAATATCTTTTCATATCTAATGCCTTCAGGTGTAACACAGTGCTTCCAGACATTCAATTTTTGATGAGTCTCCTATGTGCATGGGACAAAGCCTACGTTCTGGTCTGGGACAGTCCTCCGGATTGACGAGGGGGGCCTGTGTAAGTTACACAACATCTTTTCATCTCTAATGCCTTCAGGTGTAACACAGTGCTTGCAGACATTGAATTTTTGATGAGTCGCCTATGTGCAGGGGACAAAGCCTACGTTCTGCTGGTCTGGGGCAGTCATCCGGAATGAGGAGGGCGCCTGTGTAAGTTAAACGACATCTTTTCATCTCGAATCCTTCAGATGTATCCAAGCTCTCATACATTAAAATGATACTAAAGAGAAAGAGAAGCTCAGCTGTAATTAGTCATGTCTAGCTAGATTTACCCATAGAACCTCTCCTGCTGCGAGAGGAAGTTGAGAAGCTAGAAGAGATGCAAGAACAAAAAACGAGTGCATTACCTTCGAGCTCCTGTGCTAACGGGTGATAATGAGTTTTGTACAGTGTATGTCAGGGCCTAGATAGCAATTTATTTTACTGAAAAAGATTTGATACACTGCATGTGAAGGGAGCCATAGACTGGAGTTGCCAACTTTTAAGAATGTTTACCGCACCACAAGGGCCTAAATATGATACTAAATAGAAATCCAAGACATCAAACTGGCCTGCTGCTGCTGTGGTCTACCCCCAAAATTAGTTTTTTAATACTTTTTGTAAACATAATCTTGCTGTAAAATTCCCCGCAGGGGCGTCTGCGCAAGCAGGCGTTTGGTGAGTGGCGTCACCACGGACCTGAGCCAACGAGGGGGTTTCGATCCCCTCCCACGCGTAGCCGTGCGTGGCTTAGCCGTGTCCGGGGAAAAGGGGATCCTGGGGGTTGAGCCAATGCCGGGTGATTGGACCTTTAAGGCCCCCCGGCAAAGGCAACACGCCCCTTTGGCCCCGGCTTCACGTAGACGGCACCCCCTGGGCTGACCCACCCAGGGGAAATCGGCAGTCGCCTTTTCCTGTCTCTCTCTACCCTCATCTTCGTCTTTCTCTCTCACTTTCGATCTGTCCTGTCTTCTCCTCACTTCTTTTTACTTCCGTATTCCTGGGCGGCAAGGGTTAACCTGGTGTCGATATCCAACCTTGGGTAGACATATTTGGTTATAGCAGCCATGTACAGCTGGCGCTTACGTTTCCTCCGCGTCTCGTAGCGTCCCCTCGTTGGGCTCGGAGGTGGGGGGCTGGCATGGCTGCCGAATAAACAACACTATTCATGGGATCACCTACCCCCTTCCGAACCGATCGCCCCTCCAAGAGGTGGCGCACCGATGCTATCTTCGAACTTCTGCCCACCAATAAAGACAACTTCCCCAAGTATCACATCATTCACTGCGACAACACAGAAAAGAAGACCAGAAACATATCAGCGTTTCTTGTATCGAAATGTCTTATCGAAACGCTAGGCGCGGGCTACAAAGCCAACAAGACCGCCAGTGGTGACCTCCTGCTCGAACTCAAAGACCACACACAATATCAGAGACTGCGCAACCTTACAGCATTTGGCGATCAGCCCATTACCATCACACCACACCCAACACTGAATACCGTGAAGGGTGTCGTGTCCGATGGCGACCTCATGGATCTGACCGACGAAGAACTTTTGACAGGATGGAAAGATGAGAACGTCATCCAAGTGCAACGTATAACGATAAGAAGGGACAACAAAGAAATCTCCACGAAACATATAATACTTACTTTTGGTTCTACATCACTTCCCTCTGAAATAGTAACAGGCTATATGAAACTGCCCGTGAGACCATACATTCCCAACCCGCGGCGTTGCTTTAAGTGCCAGCGGTTTGGGCGTGGCTCCCAGAGCTGCCGAGGACAACGTACCTGCGCGAAGTGCGGCACCACAGGACACTCTGCTGACGATGAATGCAATTCCCAGGTTCACTGTGCCAACTGTGATAGTGACCATCCGGCATACTCCAGGTCCAGGTTAATATTTTTTTAATGTTCTAAACCTTTTCATTTTGGTCGGCGCTTATTCTTTTCGTTTCCTCATACTTTTTCCCAACCAGACGATGTTTCGTCAAACCATCGGTTTCCTTGGCATCCTCATCCAGTGCAGTGCATTAGACCGTATTAGGAAAAAGCACTTCCCACTAGCTTACCGAAAACAAATTCTACTGCATTCTCAAATGTTCATAGGCAAAGAACCGATTTTTAAATATGAGTCTTTATACGCGTTTTTAAAAGATATTCGTAGCTTTCACGTTATTTACCCAGGCAATCCGTAGCACGACCTCCAGAAAGAGGCTGCTGCTACGGTAGCTACAACAGGATAAGCACATGCCTCATGGCCCTTGGGCACAAGGGTGCTGAAGAGGCCTTCGTGCTAACATCAAATGCCCACAATATTGTCACCCTGATCACTTGCCATTCATTTTCACTATACACATTTCACGTCACTTTCATGATTTTAATAATTCTGTTTTACTCGCTTTTAGCGCGAGGAATTTTAGGCCCCTATACAGCCACTTAACATCACCATTCTTCACACATTTTAAGTACCGTCGTATATAACGGATCACTGTTACGTTTTCTTCATCTTTCATGGCGCTCTTTGGCCAAGTATGGCCCTTGCGCCAATAAAATCCACATATCATCATCACCATGGAAAGCGCACACAAAAGCTGCTCTATTTGGGTGTGAGAAACAAGCTGTGTAGCACTTGCGAATACTATGCTAAGAAAGGCCAGACAAACGAGCTATAAAAACTGGAATCAGAGCTCTGGCACCATGGAGGCCGATATTCTTGTTGAGGGGCTCCAAAAAAGCACTGAGATGCATCGCGTGCAGTATCGCACTTTCATAGGGGATGGAGACTCCTCATTGTACCAGCAGCTTCAGACAAGCGTAGACTACGGTCGATTTATAAAGAAAAACGAGTGCGCCAATCATGTAGTCAAGTGCTACACACCTCGGCTTTATAGCATCGCAAAGAAAAGCAAAGGCCCTCGCT
Organism: Rhipicephalus appendiculatus; assembly: GCA_030522465.1. Taxonomy (NCBI): domain Eukaryota; kingdom Metazoa; phylum Arthropoda; class Arachnida; order Ixodida; family Ixodidae; genus Rhipicephalus; species Rhipicephalus appendiculatus. Next base: position 115,532 of record JALIZH010007374.1, read on the forward strand.
CGCTACTGTCGGGTCCCAGTATCAAGCGAATCAAGAATGGCGCACGAAAGGCTGTGAGCTACTACGCCAAAATTCTGCTCGATTTCAAAGGCAGCGCACAAGAACTCGAGAAAGAAAAGGCAAGACTCGTTCAAGAGCTAGCTTCAGACCTCAGGAATAGACCACTACATGTGTTTGGGAGCCACGATGGCTGCAAAAGCTACTTTTGTAATGAAATGAAAATAGATATCTTGTACGACGGACTTCCGAAAATACAACAGCTGAAACTGATGTCAGCAGCCAACATCATTGCAGACAAAGTGGACCGTCTAATAACAGATGACACCAGCAATCTCGCCGAAGCCATCATGTCTCTTGTGGCGAAATTTTCAGGTGGAAAGCAGATCAAACGTTGCCAGAACGGCTCTTATGAGCATCGCTGTCAAGGTGCAGGGCTTCACTTTCAAGTGGGACCTGAATGGCACGCTAAAGCTAGCGAGGGTGTCACTTGCACAAGTACAGCCACGAGCCTAAAAAAATACACGCACAAGCGACTGAATATGAAAGCGCAGGCGATGTCACGCAAAAGGCGGCTGCTTCCGAAGTCCGGCTGTCGTGAGCGTACGTACAGTAACCACACAGGAAGCGATTCAGCACCTCACTATGGGCCAAGATGTCAACAGCCAGACGTGTCAGCTGCCATATTTTCTGCGAACTCAGAAAAGCAGCTGCAGGATCTACAGGTAGATGAAAATCGGCAAGCGAGGATCGAAGAAGAAATGCGTGGCGAGGCCAGCAATCATGAATGGCACGAACAAAGAAGGCTTCGCCTCACCGCGTCTAATTTTCATACTGTCTGCACAAGGAAGTACAGCACACTTTGTGATGCGCTGGTGAAGCGGCTTCTTCACCCTAAAGGCTTGACAACAGCCGCAACAGAGCACGGCAAGCAACACGAAATTGTTGCAATCCAACTGTATGCATTAGAGAAAGGGATGGTTGTTCAGCCATGTGGTCTTTTTGTTGACTTGGAACACGGGTTTCTGGCAGCTTCCCCGGAGGGGCTGGTCCGCACAGTCCACATTGTGGAGGTCAAATGCCCCTTCAAGTACAAAGAAGGCGAACCACTGGAAGCGGCAGGAAAGTTTTCGGAGAAGAAACGAAAGGATGGCGCTCCGGTCCTTTCATGACCGCGCAGTTATTTTTATCAAGTGCAGGGCCAGCTGCATATCACCAGACGGATCATTTGCGACTTTGTGGTGTACACCACAAAAGGTATACACGTGCAAGAAATACGCCTGGATGATGCTTTCTAGGGAACAAAAATGGAGCCATTCCTACTTCGCTTCTACAAGGACTGTGTCCTTTCAGAAACTGTAGACTACAGACTTGCACGATCCATGGGCGTACGCCGTCCAGAATGGAACAGGCTTGCCATTGAGGCCAAGGAAAAAACAAAGAATGGAGAGGCATCAAAGGCAAAAAAAGCCGAGAAGGACAAGGACTAAACAGGCACGTAACCGTGCTTGCAGTGGTAAAAAGCCGAAGACAAGCCACAATATTCCCTTCATGCCTTTATCTAGCGCCAAATAGCCGCCTTGGTGAGAAAGAAATGACAATTTTGGTACAAAAAAACAGTCGCTTCCATGTACCGTACAGGAGGGCCTCTCCAACAGCTAAGCTAGTGTTTTCGATGTCGACATTAGCCCCATATATACAGGTTTTCCCGAGTAAGTGCCCTTACACATTTTATTATTCCATGCTACTCTAAGGCCGAAGGTCACGTATGCCTTACGAAGCTTGCTGTTCAATGGGGTACAAGCAGGACTGTTCGCGTATGCCTTACGATTGACGCACTTGCGGCGCAAGGAGGACTCTTCGCGAGTCTTACGACTAACGCCGCTGAATGTGGTGCAAGGAGTACTCTTCGCGTGTCTTCCGAATCATGGTCTTCAATGCAGTGCTAGGAGTGCTCGTTCTATTACTGAATAAACACTGCCTTCCATATGTTTCGCTGAAGCTCCGAATTGCATTCGTGTTTGTGTTAGTCTGTGCGTGCGGGCGCCTTGGAAGTGTGTACGTTGCATTTTTTGACATTCTCTGACCCTCAGTGTACCATATATATTATATATATATATATATATATATATATATATATATATATATATATATATATATATACAAACATTTATTTGGCCGATGTGTCGGTCAGAGCATGACCTTTTTTTAAGCCAACCTTTGAAAAGATGAGGCCCCGACCGAAACATTGGCGAAATGGATAAAGTGATCTTGAAGTGTTGCCTAATACTGCTTTATGAATTGGGTCTGACTGTTTCATTCGCCGCTTTTATTTTCCGGACAAGGGCTAACGAGAAGACTGAATATACGCGCATTATATAAAGCATGTAATTAGAAGCACGGGTGTGTATTTGTATCGTGGAGTGGGGGGACGCTTGCTCGTGATTTTGCGATATATATATATATATATATATATATATATACATATATATATATATATATATATATATATATATATATATATATATATATATATATATATATATATATATATATATATACATATATATATATATATATATTATGAGGTCTTGGTTGTGATGACAGCTGGCTACCTTGGCTATCATAAAACCTACGACCGCCTTCGAAGTCGTTTCTATTGGCCTGGCATTACCACTAGCGTAGCCAGATACATCGGCTCCCGCAGGTGCCCTACAGCCTCTTCCGTACCCCGCACCTCCACCACGTATGAGGTCTTGGTTGTGACGACCTTTATTAGGCCCGAGAACCCGGCAGCCAGGAATTACGATGAATCCACAATGATGATGCTCATACACGACAAGGATGAGGATGCATAACCAACACATTATGATGATGATAATTAGAGGCCGGATTTTTAGGCACTTAAAAAGCGCGTGTTAGGCGCCAAAAATAGGCAGGCAAAACACAGTTTTAGGCTTCCAAAATCGTAAATATAGGCACAAATTTTTATATAAATTCAAAATATTTCAAACAAAGACGCACGCGACCTGTATTTACGACAGAAAAGCATGAAATCGATGACACAAAGGCGCCAACAGTTGAACATAGCCAAGCAATTGTCCTTTTTGCCACACGGTTCGTAGAACACAGTCTCATTTTATTCTCTATCATGGTGAGTAAAGTGTCCACCGTGTAATCGACACAGTCGTGGGTCTCTTTATTTTCGGCATGCACAAAAACAGGTAGTTAGGCTGCTAAAAAACCAGACGGGAGGGATGCCTCGTATTGGCCGGCTCTAATCGCGTAGGGTCAGTTGCTACTCTGTCGACGAACACCTTTAAAGGGCCCCTCACCAGGTCTGAGCATTTTGAACTGATAAGTGTTTTCCATGAATTGGGCGCTCACGATCACGTCTGCCAAGATTTGCAACGTTACGCGCCACGGAAAAATGTGAAATTTCATAATGAACACCGCTTTTCCTTCTCGCAGGCGCGCGACCCATGATGGAGGGGTTGACGTACAACAAGGAATGCTCCTGCGTAGTTATCTGAGCTTTAACGTCGCTCCTCTACGTAGACATTGGTGCTCTGACATCACTCGCAGTAGCACGTGACACTGTGAGAATTATTCGAGGTGACATGTGTAATTTCTGTAATATGTTGCTGAAATAGATGAATGAAAGTTGAGAGAAATAATAAAACACACAAGCGGAATGTGTTTGCATTTTTATTTTTTATTTCTTACTTCGAATCGCAGCGAGATGTGAGACTAATCTGCCTCCATTTCGTATGCGCTCGTGTTTTCCCCGTTCCCGCGTCGCGCCGGCACCAGCCCTAACAACGCTTGGCGCGATTTTAGTGCATTGTCCCTAACAACAGTTCCAGCTGTGCGACGCGGTGTGTCGCGGCAAGGATACATGATCCGTGCCAGCCTCTCCAAACGTACGCGCACTGAGAGATCCATCCCAAAGAAATAGGCAGTACACTACAGAGAATGCCGAAACGACACAACACCGTTCGCGTGCATGACCTGGCTCAGGCACGTCATGCGCACGTGACCTTGTGTGCGCATGACGCCTCATCGCATAATGGTTTCGCGGCTCGTAATGAACCAACTTGAAAAAATATGCAGAAACAGAAACAGCGTCTTTTCCTCTCCTGAACATCTCCGCCTTTAGCCGCTCGCGACATCTGAGCGCGTTTGCGTAAGATGGCCGGCGCGTCCCCCTTTGCGGCTGCTAGCGGTTGTTTTCCGGAAACTGGTTGAACAAGAAGACTAGTTTAAACCCTAAAGTATTTCTAAAGGTCAATGTTGCCTGGTAACATGAATAACGGTCTCAAACTGCACTCGAAAGTGAAATTTGGGGTTAAATAGTGTTCATATAGGCACCCATTTGGAAAATAGGCATTTATAGGCACTTATAGGCTTTTAGGCACGATCGCCAAAAATGGGCATTTATAGGCACTATAAAAACATTATAAAAGTCCTTCTTAACCTCTAACTCGTGCTCATATATCGATGTGGCACGATAAGAACGCAAGGAACAAAATAGGCATTTGCCTATAATCCGGTCTCTAATGATAATGTACAGATGAAGAGGATGGGTATGACAAATGCCCACAATATATATATATATATATATATATATATATATATATATGCCGGGTGTACTAGCAATCGTTCGTCACAGGTAAAAAAACAATACAATATACGCACACACACATCTGTATACTAACGTGCGAAAAATGTTTATTCCAAAGTATTGGCATGAAGGCTTGCCTGCGTCAGGGAATGTCACGAATGACGAAGGCAGGCTGTCCTGCCGGACAGTAGCAAGTAGTAAACATTTTCGGACGTTGTTATTCCCTCACTATACATACATACATACATACATGCACACATACATACATACATACATACATACATACATACATACATACATACATACATACATACATACATACATACAACAAGTTAATTTTGTTGGTGGTCAGCGCGCGAAAGGCTAAGGGAAAACTGCGCCGTTGCGCACACTTTTACAGCGCAGTTCGCTATACATATTCTGGCTTGGGGAAAGGGGAAGGGACATTGCAATGCCCGGGGGCCGGCGATCGTTACTTCCTGTGAATTTGCTGGGCATTGGCACTTTCCATAAAACCGCAAGAATGGCACGCGACAAACGATGCTGTTTGTTGCGGGACAACAATTCAGAATCGACTGATCACCTTTCTACACTCGGCTTACATGGGAAAAAAATGGATGGGGGGCGGGTGGTAAGAATAGGTGACCGTTGGGACAGAGTCATGCACCTAAATTTCTACGCCCCAGGTTTCACGCTTTGCGTTAAGATTCCATTCGGCTGTTCAGGCAAAGTGCTATTTCGTGTTTTCGCGAATTGGTGACAAAAGTTGGTGCCCGTGCCAATGTTTTCTGAAGCTTTGCAAGGCGATCGATTGAATAACAAGGTTTATTTATGTGTGTCGAATAAAGCTGATGAGAGCAATAAAAACCTACCTCAGTTATTAATAAATGGAACATGTAACTTCAACACAATTGCCTGTGCTTGGAAACATATTTGTTCCCACTTGCGTGGACCACCAAGTAGCGGACATTGTGATGCGCAAGAGTTATACAACCACGGACACGCACAGGAATTGAAAAAAAAAAGAAAGACATCAGTGAGTTGGGCGGGATGGTCATCAGCCAGTTTGTAGTTCATTTACTACTGATTTCGCAATCCTGATTTTATAGCATGACTTCATGATCTGTATTGTTACCGCCTGCGCTTCGAACTTGGTTCGTGGAGAAAAAATTAGTAGTTGTTTATTACATCTATATTCTCGTGCCCGAACACTGCACATACTCAATACAAACGTTGCCACGGCTTTGTTCGCGTCGGCGAACCATCGACAGAGAGTTGGGGCACTTTCCAGAGGCGTTTTCCGCTTACCTGGAGAGCATATGCTCCACGGCTGAGTTTTACTTGTAACTTTTGTTAGTGTGGGGAGAAGAAGACAACCATACCTTCACGCTAACTTACACCTATAAGACCCTAATTATCCCACTAACAAAGCAACTAACAGTAACGGCGGGGGCCGTCGTTGCCATGATATTATCGCTCAAAACGGACATTTCAACTATTCCGCGGTACGCGCGGAACTATTATCAGTTAGCGTTCCTGGAAGTAGTCGTTGTCGCGTACAAGCTCATATCAAGGCTGCTTAGCTTCGGCGATTGCAGGATGTGGCACGCTTGCACCACAGCATAGCCGATGTCAGCCTAACATCTGTTGATATAACCATGTAACAAAAACACCACCAACAACAAAAAGCAGCGCCCCATACATCTGTTTTGGGATGCATGAGGTATAATTATAGTTCTTTAGCTGGGAAATAGGCAAAGCCTTTCCGAAATATTTTTTTTGTTGCACTGCAAGGGGCAGGAAAGGGACGCTATGTAATACTGTAGCACAGAATCAATGGAAAGAAGCTTTATTGGGAGCTTCAGAATGGAGGAAAATAGATATCAGCTGAAGCGTCACGTGCTCAACGCCGGTACTACATTCACAGTCGAATTCACAGTCGACCCAAACTGTTGTCAGTGGTGATAACGATTCTGATTTCTATGCACGTGAACGTTGTGCGGGCTGTTCTACGCGACCGAACACCACCAGTGTTTAAGGCCAGTGACAGACTTTCTCAGGAAAGGCACTGCACGAACTATCATCTTTCTTTTTAGAGAGAGATAGAGGGGGGAGAATAAAAAAAACATAGCTGATCCCTCTGTCAAAGGAATCGGTATAACACGAAAGTGAAAAATGTATTGACAGAAGTAGTTGAGCGTTTATTTGCATTGTTTCGACACAAGGGCGAATAAATGAATGCTACAGCAACAAATTGTAATGTGACGCGAAGAAAAAAGGCAAGCAGCTCGAAACATGCAGCTCGCACTTCAAGCAGAAAGGACGCACGAACAGAGCATACACAGGACGAGCGCGGACTAACTGTCACATCTCGACACTTAAAGCGTGCTGCTGTAACACAAACAAAGACGCACGAAACGAACGCACAGGTATACACATGATGAGCGCGAACAACTGCCATAATTGTTACATCTTGTGTGAGCAGCGCGCCCCTTTTCGTAAACGCGGCCGCTGCGGCGGGTGAAGCGACCTTCGTGCGCTCTTTAAACACTGTAACTTCAAAGCAAACTTGCGGTGGGAGCACAATACATACGAAGCGCCCCAATGCCCCGATCAGGAGATAAGCGCGCTCGCACGAGCGACCACGCCCCGTGGAGGCGCGCGGTCATCGCAGCGAGAGGCGCGACGACCTTTAGAGCGCGCACTCCGTGCCACCTTCGCGCCTTCTCGCTAGTGATGACGAAAACGCGCTGAAGTCCACGAGCTTTGAGGACCGCCAACGCTTAATGGTGTATATAAATAGCTTGCCGTTAGCCAGCTGAGGTACGTACGCGCCCGTGGCCAACGTTACTAGATCCTGTCAGTTGTCAAACTGCGCCTGGGAGCGGCGCGAAAATGTGACCCTCTGCCGTCTCCTCTCGTGAGGTGGCGCTGCCGCCTCGATCGGCCTAAGGTCCCTATATTTATAAAGGTAGCGACAACTACATGCGCGCCCTCTGGAGGGGTCCAAGGAGCAGCGCTAGCAGACGACGCTCCGCTCGCTCGCGTGCATTCTGCGGACCCCTAAAACCGCTCTCAGCGCGCGCTTTAATCGGTTAATTATTGCGTTTTGTGACGTAAGCTGCCTAGGAAACTTCAAACGACAGGGACAACAACTAACGAGCCCGGAGTACGCTAAACATTCAAATAAAAACACGTGCTTTTCCGAAGGGAGCTTCTGAGAAGTTTGCCACAGCAGTTGGCATGCAGGACATTTATATTTTGGTTCTTTGCGAGTTTTCAAATTCAGCGTTACTTAAAGTAGATGTACTGCTTGTTTTCTAGTAAAAAAAAAAATAGACAGGTTGTGAGCTCACTGCTACTTTCGGTAACATCATGGGTCACCTAGCATAGTGTGCAGTGCAAAACATGCGCTATTATTGCTTTCATTGCGTTTGTCAGCGTTCAGAAATATTTACCGTATTACACGATATTTTTAACTACGCTTATTTTGTTTATAAAGTACTCCAATAAGCTCACTTAGGAGAAACATTTTCACTGCAATCGTGGAATATCAGCAACCAGAGTACCTTTCAAGATCTAGGAAATATAGCATGCCCAGTGGTGTCTCATGCATTTTGATGTTCAACTGTCTTTACCGCCTCCCTTTTACTACCCCGCCGCCTCCGTGTCCCGCAGATATAGAGGTAGTTTGCAATGTTACGTAATGCAATTTGAAATAAATTCGAGGTATGTATACACCTACCGGCCCTAAACCAGACTACAACCAGAAAAGCTGAGCTAGGTGACTTTGTTGGGATGCATCAGTATAAAATAGCACTTATTGGAAAATCTGGTTTTATTGCATCAATTCATAGCAAAGTTTTTCTTTGGAAGGTTTGTCGTCAGTACTGATCATCCCTCATTCGCTTGCAGGGGGGCTTCCGTTCCTTCTGCCATGGCAAATGAGCAAAGATTCCTAGTGCGGCATATATGCTTTCAGTTTTTTTCTCGCAGTGTCATGCAGTATTACTTACTCGAACTCCCCAAAAGCATTGCGGTCCCCTACGGAAAACGGCACGCGGAATGCTTCAACGAAGAAGCCTTAATCGATCCTACGCGCAGCAGTGCGACAAAAACATGGCAAGGTACGTGTGGCAAGACATTAATCCTAAATGGTCCTTTCCTTGTGAGCTTTTAGTCTTGAAGCTACCCCGGGGAGAAAAACGAAGGCAGCTGTATGGTTCCGAGCCATTTAATGTTTACGGGCGTGACTCTGCATTGTCTACTGTGCACATATCTACAGTATAAAGAACGCCTAAACAATAATATCCTTGCTGAGATAATGGTTGCGCATAGGCACGAACAAAAGCTTGCCGCCAGCCGAAAGGCTGCTTGAAGTTATAAACATTACCAACTCACTTACATCGCATAGCCGGGTGTTTTCTGTGTGCAAAAATTTCTTGCGACTGATTTTGTGTTGCCGTACCTTCCTTCAGGATATATTTTTGTCACTGCGAGGAACCTAAAAAACAAGAAAAGAAACCTTCTTTCTGTACTCTGCGCGGGGAAACAACCGAAGGCTTTCTGTACTCTGCGCGGGGAAACAACCGAAGGCATTGAGACCCTGCATACTAGCCCGTCACGCTCCAAACATTTAATTCCTGCACAGAATTCCCGCGTCCACTCAACTTCAAGTACATAAACGCTTCTAGATTGCAAAAACAATGCGACAGAGGCGCGTGAAGTACTCTCTACTAGCTAAAATCGCCGAATTCCACGCTTAAAAATACAGTCATCCATATCCCTCGCCGGCACAACGCTGCCGCCGCTGGACCCTTTGGGCGGGGCGCGAAGGCGAAAAGGTCACGTGCCGCCAACCGGCCTATCGCGAGGCGCGGCGGCTGGATCAAGACCTTTCGCTACTTTTAAAGATACAGGGACTTTAGATCGGCCCGGTTGGCTACGGAAGCTTCGCAAGGCAGCAGCGCGCCGCCGACCGAAAGTGGGTTCTCTTTATCTCATTCGCTTTCGTTGCGATGCTCTCCTTAGCACCAAGTATTCAAGGAATAGCATTTTTTACTTTGTGCACTCTAAAAAGCAGCTAATGGGTGAATGAATAGGACACGGGCTTTTCGTGCGAGGTGTATTGTTTTATGTACGCGTATAACGGGCCGGTTACATAAAAATACAAAAGCGCGTTTGGCAATGTGGTCCGCAAAGAGTTTACTTAGCGTCTTACATTCTGGGCAGGTCGTATTTAACCTCATGGGTGTACATGTCTTGCGTCACCACCTCTCGCCGTCTTTTGTGGCAACCGTTGACGACTCGATTTCTGGATGCAGGTTGGCAGGGATACCTTGGCACGGTTTCATTTGGTCAATGTAGCTGAGCAGACATTCCAAGTCACGAAGTGAAGTCATTTGGACGGACGCATTTGTAGCATAGATGGTTGACGGTACAAGTAGGCAGTTCGCACTAACAGTTAGCTTAAGCTCACTTGATATTGTCACGGCTATTTCAATGCAATGGAATAGCATTTTCCAGTTCAAGTTTGAGCAGAACTACCGTATCACCAACTGCTTCCGCCGACCATCCTTTCCCTCTTTCGCTCGCTCTAGATATGGTCGAAAGCTCGTCGAAAAGCGATGCAAGGCTTTCGATGGCAACCGCGTCGTCTGTGGAGCACACTCGTTCACCATGGTCAGAATCATTGGGCACTGCGTTTTCATTTTCACCTCCTCCGTTTCTTGCGTCATTAAAATACTGCGCTACAGTTACTGGGACATAAAAAGTTAGAAATGACACACGTTAAGTTTCTAACTTTTTATGACCCAGTAATTGTAGCGCAGTATTTTAATGATGAAAAACCAACTAGCCCAATACCTAACTTTGCTGTCGTTTCTTGCGGCGCTTAACGCCGAGAGCTGGACGCACAGCGAGAAGCTTGCGCTTCTTTGAGGGCTTTGATAAATATTTCGGGAAAATGGGAAAGAGACATGGTAGAGCGTCTTCTAATAGCGTCCGCTTATCACGAGGTATGGTGACCACTTCACCATTGACGTTGTGGATGAAATCTTTATAACGAGGTCTTCTGGCTGGAAGTGCGGGTCACACACGACGCAAGAGCTGGTAACTTCTTTGTCGAGCCTCGGAATGGCGTGCTACCATTCGCGAAGACGTGAATCAGTCTTCGGCGGCCTGAGAAAATGCCTCTTCTCTCTCGAAGATCGCACTGAGCCGTAGCCACTCCTGCAGCCAGAGTGGCTGCAAAATACCGAGGGCATATTGCTCACAAGGCATGCGGCATTATCCTGGCGCATAGATAACCAACACGAGCAAAAAAAAAAAGCTCGCGCCTCGGTGCCTCTGCCCAAGTTGCCTCTGCCAGCGTTGCTCGCACCGCTCGCCCTCGGGCCGACAGCGCTGCGCGCGCCGCTCCGCGGGCGTGACAGAAAAGCGTCAGGCGCCGCGGCGGAGTTTGACAACTGAAAAGTATCTAGTAACGTTGCCCGTGGCCGAGTGGTTTCGCGCCACGCGCTGCGGAGCGAGAGGTCGCAGGTTCGACGCCCGGCGACGGACCTTTTTCTTGGATCTCAGTATGTTAGTTTATATTTTACAACGTCATATCCGTGACGGAACTACATCAGAGGAGCCGTGGTGGACCCCGGCATAAAACACTTGCGTGTTAAAACCTTGCGGCAGCACGCCTCAGTGCCTAAAGGCGCGTTTTCCACATGCACGCGACATTTCGCGCGTTTACACTTGAGCCAAATGGCACCGCTTTCGGTCAGCCGACGGTCGCCGGGAGCGTCTTTAATCGTGTCGTTGTTGAAACGGTACATTGCATGTGCAAGACGCTGTCCGCGTTTTGTTGCTCTCCCAACCTTTCGTCGGCCGTGGTCGGCCGATTCTCTAGTCATGCAGGAGACGCGCGCTGCGACGCCGACTGTACTTGCGCGAAGAAATTGAGACGAGCTGCGACGCACATTTTTCTACCTTTGTCTAAACATGGATGAGTGGCGTCGCCTGGTGTCTCAATTGGAACTACAGGCAAGATGGCGGCAGTGGGACCGCCACCTTAAGCGCTGAGCTGATGCCATCTCCTTTGTCTACCCACCCGGAGAGCGGCGGCGAAAGCTACGACGGCGATGACGACATAAGCCGTGCCAGCGACCAATAATTCGCCCAGCTGAGGGTTCATTCTTGACGGCTTGTTTCATCCGCGCGTCGGCCATATTGTTTGAAAGCGTGGGAAGCTTCGGCTAGGCCTCGACACGGCTTAAACTCGAAAACGGATTTTCGCTGTTGGCACGTGGTTCCTCCTATTCCGGTTTTCCTCCGGCAACGAGTGTGACGTTCGGCTCGAGCGTTTGTAGTCCGCCTCAGAGTGCGCGCAATGCTGGATCCGTTCACCTCTGAGCCGGTGGACAGAGACGACCAGTCTAAGGTACCATAAATAGGTGTTGCCTTGCTCCAGACTAGAGTTCGGCGCTTTTCAGCGTTTCACAGGCCGGCTCTGTGGATTCGGTCTGTAAAACGGTCTATGCGCGCGTGTGCACACGGTGGAGCGTACTGCGCGTGCATACGCGTTGAAGGACATGAGCGCCTTTAAAAGTGAAATGTTGAACTGACTTACTAGTCGGGGAATGCGACCATCCGGCCGCCCGTCGTCGAGAACACTTGCGGCAGCAAAAATCGGAAAGCGGTACATTGCACCTCTATCGTTCACTAAAGCATGTAAAAGAGTATCAAGCACCAAGTAACTAAGACTGATTCGAGTCCCAAGACTCAATAAAAGGAATTAGGGTAATTAACAGAACCAAAACACAGACGTCACACGTCGCCTGTATTAAGGCGTGCTAATGTGGGTTAGTAGCTAAATAAACGTAATTATTGATTAAAAGCTTTAGGGTGCGAGCGGTAGTAAACAGTACGTAACATCAAATCGAGACTCTGTGGTTATACTGGTCACGCCAATTTAAAGCAAATTAGAAGTTCCTTTGTGTAGTGCATAAGAATTTGAATAAATTCAAGACTGCAACAGCAAGCATGAAAATAATTAAACGAACTTAAAAACAATTTATAGTACGTCAATCAATAACTAAAAGAAGCAAACAATTACGAATTAAATGTCGACATAAATGTCGACAACACGTCAACGCTTTCGTCACCAAAGTCGTCTTAGAGGCCCAACCACATGCACGCGACTTTCGAGCGACAGAATTTGCTGTCGCGGAGGCCCATCCATCGCCGTCGCTTGTCGCGTCGCGGGTTTCTGGAAAACTAGAAAAAATCCCTTGCCCGGCAGCGAGCGTGACGATTTCCAGTAACATGGCAGCACCCCCTGATCCTCGCTTCGGTTCCAATTTGCTCTCGATGCTTGTTATCCTCGCGTACATGAAGGACTGCAAGGTGTACACTACCTTTTACAGCGAAAGCTGTTATGAGATCACAAGGGTCGTTTCTGCGCCGTAGTTGTCCGCCGCCGCCGCCGCCGGTGTCCGTAACCAATATCGCACGAAATAAGAAAAAACTAAACAAATAAAAAAACACCTGTGACAGAATAGGAATCGAACCCGGGTCCTCTGCGTGGCAGCCCAGCACTCTACCACTGAGCTACGCCACTGCTTGAAACTGCGATGCAAACTGACCCTAGGCAGGCTTCATATCGGGTAAGGAATCGCGTTAACGTGTGTTGTAAAGCGTTTTAGAGCAGTAAAGTATGAACCAGGCGTCACACAATGTGAATTGCGTAACGAGTGGGTCGTTCAATGCTCCAACCCATTACAAAAGCCTGTGGCATAATTCTTCATCGTCGTCAGCCACAGCATCAACAAAGTGCACATAATTCGTTACAAGAGTGTAGCGGGCACCGCGCTTTTCTGAAGAATGACGAAGAATGGCATAGTAGACGCTTCCCCACTACACAGCAATTATGATGATTTATAGCGTAGTGGGTACCATGCAAGTGGGCTTGTAGTAGTTGCCTCAAGAGTGTTCAAAAAAGGCTAAAGGCCACTCTCCCAGCTTTCGCTGTGGCTGTGCTGCGCCTTCTGCGCAGGCCTGGCGATTTTTTTTACTGCCAGATCTCACGCGGAGAGAGGCAGCGGCCGTATTTTGTCGTTAATCTTGTTATCGACTGGTTGTTTTGATGTGTCGGTAGTCGCTTGCTGCGATGGTGGTAACTTGCTGCGATGTCAAATCGTCATTCGAAGTGCTTCGTAGCCGTCGTATCGTACGCTTCTGGGCACCCTGTCGCAGTTAAGCAAAACATTGCGAAAAAAGAAAGTCGCGAAACGCTTTCATGGCTTCCTCATGCCACACAAGACAGTAATAAGTTTGGCATGTTGTCATCGATCCAATTTTAAACTTCTTTTCGCAATTTATCGGCATGCACGCGATAGTTTTCAATGAAGCAACAATGGCACTTTGTCGCCAACATGTCGTAGCAGCCGTCGCGACGCGCAGGGAGCTCGTTTGTCGACGTCGCTCGAAAATCGCGTGCATGTGGTTGGGCCTTAACAATCGATAAAGAGGCTCACATAGCTTTTATATTTTTTTCGCCTTTGTCACTTGGCCAGCCGTATCTTTTCAGACACGCCTGGCCTTGTAGTTCGCTATCTGCTATGCGAGACTTTGAATAGCGCCGAAAAAGCTCACAGCTTTCGTCTGGCGTACTCGTGAGCACCTTTGTATGCTCGATCGATAAGAAGATGCGAAGACATAGAAACCATGGAATTGTCACGAAATTCCATGCTTTTCTTGTCGCGCAACAGAATGCCGAAGAAAGCGCCGATCGATGAGAGGAGAAGCATGCTCGAGCTATCCATTCAAGGTATTCCTCAACGCGAGATATGCCACCTCACACAGAGATGTGTGAGTGCTGTTAAGAGAATTATTCAGGCCCATAGGTATCAAGGCGGCCAACTGGAAGATGCTCGACCCGGACGCGTTCGATGCACGTCGGAAGAGTACGAGCGCGTCATTGTAGAATTGTCAATATAGAATAATATAATGACGCTGCAAATACCTATGTACAGAAGCGTTTCCTTGAAACTGTGTTTTAACTGCGACCAACTTTGTTTGTTTTAATGAAATATCTGTTTGAATCCCGAAAGTTATGTTCTTCTTGCTTCATGTATATTAGTTTCCTTCCGAAACAAGTTATTGGCATTTGTTTACTTGACACTTTCGTATTTCATGGGTGTCGGTGCTCTGCTTGACGAGCAGCTAGCGGATTACCGTCTAATTTCAAAAACTTCAATAAGATGCCTCCGCAAGATGGCACTAATACCGGTGCGGAGTCCTCCCTTGTCCGTAAGCGTATTACCGCTTTCGTATTTAGTACCGCATCAGCCTATAGGTATAGAACCGCAACAACGCTGGTAGCGATATTATTGTGAAGCCTGTGAACCCCGTTCTTGCATTTTTGAGACTTTGCAAAGAAGCACCACGCAAGACAAACTTCAATAAAGACACTGTAGCCGCATCCGAATTTGAGCGAAAGACGCCGCACGCATTGGAGTACGCAGCACAGTACCGTGGCTACAAGCAAGGTTCATGGCACCGACACAGCTGAAAAGAAAGAAAACATCGGGAAAGAAAAGGCCGGCTGCACGTAGACGTTCGCACGCTTGTTTTTGTCAAGATGACCCGAACGCCATCACGTGACACTGCTCCACCAATAGAGACGCGTATACACCTTATTTCCTTTGCTCAGGGGGAGCGCTCTGACGGAAAGACAAAGGAATATCACTTTCGTTAGCTTTATTGAGGTGGCTTGTGGCAGCAGTATCCGCTTGAGAAGTATAGTTCAGCCGACGTTTGTTGTTTCGCAGGGTGGCGTTTCTATAGCAGTATCTTGTATCTTAAGATGCACGATACATTATTGAATGTATCGGAAATACAAATACAGATACTCGTTTTGCGAGACCTATCACGATACAGATACAAGATACCCAAAGAGTATCTAAGATAGTATCTAAGATACATGTATCTTTGATACTGCCCAGCCCTGGACGGTGAAGCCTTGAAGATGATGTTTTTATATAGCCGCATAGATCAAATTAATTCATCTGCATGAATTTGGCGTGTTGGAATACGCCGTCTGATGTCATTCTCAAAACCTTTTACATCGAAGCTGTGTACCTCTACCCCACAACGGTTCTGCGTCCAAGGAATAAAAAAAATTGGGGGGACCCTGAAGCTTCGCCTTTAAGAGTTGAACAGGATAGCGATATCCTGTCCCTAGTGCGTATACTTCAATCACTTAGTGCATACTATGTAATGGGTAGCATGCTTTAAACCACGAGCAATTATGCGCGGGAAATGATTTTCAACTTGCTCTGTGCCCGCTACGGGGTCTTAGGGGGAATCCGCGCTGTAACGTGTATGCCTTCGTAATGGGTGGCTGGCTTTAAAACACGATGTAGTTGTGATATTCACATGTTCTGACGCACGATGGCAATGTACGCTTGTACCACGAAATATTACTGCGATATTACATGTTGTATTGTGACGCGTGTGTTTGTAAAGCATGAAAGTTATTTTTGCTGAACTTGCAAGCAGAAGCGTGGCTGTGTAGTAGAACACCTGGATGTCACGCAGACGGCCTGGGTTCGATCCTCACTCGGACCGGGAAATTTATATTATTTATTTTATTTGCATCTTTCTCGATTTTTCGCTCACGGACAAGATGATTTTTCGCTCACAACCAACGACGCCGACGTCAGAAGTTCTGTGAAACGAGCTCTTTAACGCTATCGCGTTAAAAAAAATCCACGCTTCCCTACGAAGTGAATGATGACGAGTGGGCGAAGCTCTGGGTATCGTATCGGTGAGTAACCGTACGTTAGCCGAGCGTTGCCCCATATGATGTAGATTGGGTGACATAAAAAGTCGACGAAAAAGCTCGGTCCTAAGGCCCATAATGTCTACGTTGAAGTCGCCGACTAGTATAAATGGTTTGTGCTTGTAGGTGTTTTATATTGTTTCCTCACAATTATGATTGTTGTTCGTTTATTGTAAACCTTTTTTTTTATTCACATCGGCGAGTGTGTGCCACAGGTGATGTCAGTTTATATGTACCCAGGAACGGCGAGAACAGAAATTGGTAATTTTAACGCGAGTATACGTTGAAGTCGCCGACTAGTATAAAGCGTTCGTGCTTCTAGGTATCTTATATTGTTCTGTCACCATTATAGTTGATATTATTGTATTGTTAAACCTTTTTTTGTATCCCCGAATCTCCCCATGACGGACACCGCGGACTAACAAGGCTCGGGCCTAAGAGCTTCGCCCCTAAAAAACGTCAGGCTCCTAAAGCACCAACAGACGCTCGCGCTGGAGTGCTCCTAGGCTACATATGCGCGCGCTCGTTGCTTTTTTTACCTCAGACGCTGAGGAAGGGCATTCGGAGAGGTCGACAGAAGAGCCGATGAACGCGTCAGCTGTAGCACGGCCGCTGGAGTGGCTGTTGACTCGTGCACAATTGAAACACCACAACTAACCCCCGTATTCAGAAACGCTCCTTGACTTCACTTGCCACCGCCTCAAGGCAGCGCGTTTGAAACGCGTTTGTGCTGCCTTGGCACGGCCTAAAAACAGCGCGTTCGAAACGCGTTTGTGCTGCATTGAAGGCGGTGGCAAGTCAAGTTCAAGTCAAGGAGCGTTTATGAATACTTGGGTAAATGTCGACCTGTGGGTGGCATACAGTATAGGCAAATAGTAGGGAGCCTACATGACCGGTTGTTTTAGGGTGATGTCAGCCTTTGACCCACCACATGCCGCCAACCATGCCGCGAACGCACTGCCGCCCACCAGAACACAATTTTGCCAGACAGCGACGCCGCGCTATCGCGCCATCTTAGTACCCGCACTGCGTCCACGCCCGGTTACGTTTAATCCTCGATAGCACGGCGCTGAACGTGGCAGTAGCGTGCTAAATGCTGCCGGTGAAGCCTGAGTATGCCTGGATGCTGCGCACTGCTGTGCACTAACCACAACACAAAGGGCGTGCGAACGTTCCACTTCCCAGCGAGCCCGGGCCGACGACAAATCTTGTTCCCTCAAGTGAAGCGAGACGGCGGGGAGCCCACCAGTGTGTCTCGTATTTGTTCTGTGAGTACTGCGTATTCCGTTCACTGTTTTTTGCTGCAGGATACGTTATATGTGTTTCACGGTGTTCCCGAATGCTTAGATAACCGAAGTTAGGGAGTTTTCGAATAGCGTACGCAAAGCTTTGCGGTCCTTGCGGTCGCCCGCTATTTCCGTCACTTAACAGGGGCCCGCAAGAGGTTAGCGTATGACGCATGCGCAGTTGCGGCAAACACAAACGCAAAGCTTTGCGTACGCTATTCAAAAACTCCCTGTTGTCCTTGCTGCGTTCACGCATTGCGAGTAGGAAGCCTACATACGGGACGTGTCCGCACGGAGACGCGTTCGCTAGTCTTGAGCTGTTACCTCCCTTGCGTGAGCTCGCGTTAGCGTCGCTCAGCGTTATGTAGCAAGTGTTAAAGGGCTAGTTCACGCCGGCGACTGGTCGCGCGACCAAATTAGTCGCTTTGCGACTGGCCGCACAGTAGCTGGGGCTAGAAGCCAACACGGCAGCATCCATGCAGACGCGCCCGCCCGCTTCGATCCGAACTCGCGCTTGCTACTCGCCCACTCTTTTCACAGCAATGAATAAATGGTGAAAGCAGCCATCGCCTCTTGTCATCTCAGGCTGGGGACAAAGCATCAGGTATGTTCTGTCTTTTTTATTGAGATTGGCTGTGTTCTTTAGCCATGCCTGCTAAGCCTTGTCTCTAAGAATTTGAGAATGAATCTTGTAAACACTGCGAAGTACCGACGAATACATTGCTCTCGAAGCTTCAGGACGTAAATATAAAGCAAATAAATGCGTAGGTTGCGAACTTACGGGCCACACAGCGCAGGACGACGACGTGATATGTTCGATGCGGAAGGAAACTGCAATCACAAGTGTCGCCATGTTGACCTTTTCGGCGCTGCCGTCTGCTTGCTTTCGCTCGCGTGGGCGCAGACGAACACCGAGCAGACGACGAGACGCGACGCGGCGGCAGTGGGCGAGCGCAATAAAAAAAAAAAAAAGCAATGAGCCCGATGTAAACAAAAGCTGGCATAACTTCTGGGCTTCGCTGATTGATTCTAGCCGTCCAGCGACTGCAGTCGCGCGACTGAAAAATCGCGCAGCGTGCGACTGAGTCAAAGCAGTCGCTTTGCGACCAAAGCGACTGTTTGCGACCGTTTGCGACCAGTCGCAAAGCTACTAACTTCGTCGCGCGACCGGTCGCCGGTGTGAACCAGCCCTTAGTGTGCGGGCTGCGAATTTCTTCGTGCGCCCGCTTTGAGATCTAGACAGCCTACACGACCCTCAGAACCGCTGCTGTCTGAAGCCGAGGTGTTGCATGTTGTTACAAGGGCTGGGCACCGACGCCGTATATTGGTATACATTCTCGGTCGCCTCCCGAAAATAATGGTGAATATTCCAACTGAATTGAAATCTAGCTGTGTGGTCGCAAATGCGTCTGGAGTCGAATAGTGGTCGACACGATGTTGACGTGCTGATAGAACGTTTTAAGTGAGCGTCCGCAGAAACCATATGAACGTGGGCCATAATTCTATATGGCCGGTAGCCTGCGTCTGCTGAGCCCAACTAAAACTGTTTGATAGCGTGCAGCGTGGGTTGATGAAGCACGCATTTGTCTACTAAAAAAATACCCCCTGCCTGCGCCTGTCTCAGCACGCGCAAACTGAGGCTTCTTCTGTGACGTTGCCTGCCGTTCATATACAGAGACAGTATTGAGGCTGCTGGACGTAACCTCTCACCGAAAAAGATCTGTTGATTTTTTAATTAGTGCTCGATGTCTCTCCCACATATTCACCGCTGGCGTGCTGGTTCAGGCATATTGTGTATCGGGTGTGTGAAGAAATGTGTCTAAGGTTCTTAAAAAATCATGAAAGTGCAATATTTGCTCGACGCCTTCAGAATTACTTCTGTAGGCATAGGGATATTCATATGGCTAAAGACATCGTTTGGGCCAGTTACTAAGAAAGTTATAACAATCAACTTTTCAATTACTGAAGTTAGCTCCTTATGCCAAATGGGAGTCTTGAAGTTCTTCATGTGAAGAACCCATCGCAGCTTTGAGAAAGAGAGAAAGCGGCCTCTAGTATTTCTTGTGGCGCAATGAAATTCGAACGAATTTAACGGCGAAAGCGAAACCGAAGCACCGAGGAGCGCAACAAGCCGACTACGAGAATCACGTCACTGTTCAAGGCGGTGATTACAGAGGTGTAGTTCTTCCGCTTTCTTTAAGTCACATGCGTCATGCGTGCAATAACTGCAAGCGCAGCCAGGCACCGACACAATGAAGTAGATTGGTGGTTCATATAACGAGGCTGGCTTACCGATTCTGGAAGTACCAGAAGAACACGTCAGTTGCGCTCTTGCGCGTTTCGGTTTCGATTTCGCCGCTTAGTTTGGTGGAATTGCATTACTTAGGAAATATTGGAAGAGACGGCTTTTGCGAAATCTCAAAGCTGCAATGGGTTCTTCGCATGAAGGACTTCCATTCTTCCGTTTGTCATAACCGTCTAACTTCACTAGCTAAAAAGTTATTTATTATTACTTTCCTAATTACTCTCCCAAATTATGTGTTTGGCCACTTTAAGATTTGTAAGTCTACACAAGAAGTAATTGTGAAGGCGTCGAGCAAAGATCGCATTTCCCTGATTTTTAAAGAACTTTGGAAACATTTCTTGAAAAACACGGTATATTATAGTTAATCAATCAATGCGTGATAGGACGAGCGCTTGAGAGCGGATCGTAGATTTAAAGCAACACGAAGTACTTTCTGTCGGTTGGATGTTACATCAGACAAGGAACAGTCGAGAGTCTATTTTGCGTGCTTCTAGTGCTGATAGGCATTTTACTGCCAGCTTGTTCACGGCTTTGTTCTTTTGTTTGCTCACGTGAACATGCTTGCGTGATTATTCGAAGGGAGGTGTGGCGGTATTCTTAGTACAGGCCCATTTCGAAGATTCCTACTTCGAACAAAAGAGACAATATGGCTTGAAGAAGCTGGGGCCAGACGCTGTTCGCCCAGCGTTTCCTCTTCGCGGTAAGTAGGAAGGAAAGTGCACCTGAAGACAAACAGCTTATGCATCCATTACTATATATTACCGCCGCCATCAAACAACCGAAGCCACCAGAGACGTACAGCTCTCCTATACAGCCGCCCTGTCATGCTGACCCTGCAGCTAATCCGCACCCAAGCCAACCTGCGAGCGATATTACGAGTGACAGTGCTCATGCGCAAGTGCTGACACCAGCAGATTGCTCTTGTAAGCCAAGTAGGAAAAATGCTTATGATTTTACATCTGTAATGGTACCAGACTTGCTCGCACACAGCTCCATTTATTCAAGGAGTAGCGCCCCAAATGAGCACAGTTGTGACGAAGACTGCAACTGTGCTATTAGGGTGCTGCGACATGCAGGAAGCAACTGCATGTAAAAATCTTTTTGAATGTCAGAACACTGCTCAACATTTATCTTCGACACCACCGTGTACAGAGAGTGAATGGAGAATCCAGTAAAACATGTGGTGCTGCTAACCTCAGCGGGTAGGGCATGCTGATGCTGAGCTCAACATTACGGGATGTGTTTGCGTGTCTGCTTGACGACAACTATGGTAGAAAGTAGGCCGGCCATTCATTAATATGAATCACAGCGAATCAGTTCATGGCATGTAGGACTGTAAAAACATTTCTATACTTGCAGTCACTGGCGTGCCCGGGGGGGGGTGGGGGGGGGGGGGGGGGGGGAGGGGGGCACGTGGTGCAAAACCTGCGCCATACATTTATTACTAGAGGGGGGGGGCGATGATATGAACCTTGCGCCCCCCCCCCCCCCCATACTGATAGGGAATCCTGCGCACTGTATGCTTGCACTGTGTTCATTATTGATTTACGTTAATGTCTAAAACATAACAAGCATGAGATTAACTTCTTTTCATATAAATAATGTGGTATTGTACTATTGTTATATATATTGGTGCCGGTTATCAGTGCTTGTCTCGTTTTTGGCAATACCTTGTATCCACTGAATGTGCGATTGCGTTGAAAAGAAAATATGCGAAAATGCTGCTAAATCACTACTATACTACGCATTCAGTATGACTTTTTTTTTCTTGTTCAACGAACTGGGAGCGCAGAAAATACACGAAGGACGAAGCGAAGAACCACAAAACACGAGCGCTCACTAACAACTGATTTATTTAGCACATCGGAAGCACACATTTAAACACAAATTGCGCATGTCAGAAAGATTATGACGACGGCCCGAGCAGCATACGAAGCGTGAGTCAAGGCACTTGTCTAAGGGTTATCTAAGTAGCTATATTCACAGTCTTGTAGTGAGAAGGACGGATGACTTATACATTGATCCGTATTCCTGGCAATGTGATAGGCTTCAGAAATTTCGCGTGTAGTTTGATGAGGATGTCGGAACAGAATAATTGTATTCTCAAACAAAGGTTGGCACTTGCACGAAACGCAATGTGACACTAAATGGGAGTAAGGGGTACTCTTCAACGAGCTTCTGTGTTCTCTGAGACGCACGTTCACACATCGGCCGGTTTGGCCAATGTTTGGTCAAAACTGTGCGTGCGTAAACAATTGTGCGTGCGTAAACACATTGACATGCGTAAACAGTTGTGTAACGTTTTGATACTGCCTCTTGCAACTGAAGCCTTGAAAAATTTTTACAGCTGTTCTACAGGATCTCCCAGCCACTGCAGCTTCTGGTGCGGTGTCACTTGAACTAACGGCGAGCTGCATGCCTTCTGATATACCCGCACATGTGTCTTGTGCTCCAGGAAAAAAGCCATTCTTTGCTGACGCTTCTTCAGCTAACTTATGCAAGGCAAGTCTTGGCCGGCCATGTGTCATTGTCTGCAGTAGTGTTGGCTAGGAAGCTGATGCAGGTTTTCAGCACACTAAAACATCTATTAAACTAAGTATGTTATCACGTGCCTATGGGTTCAGCCATTTTGATTTTGGTGTCCTAGTGGCATGGCGTGGTATTATAAAGTACATAAGTTTTATATTACACTAAAACTACATAGATGCAGACTGACTTTGATGACTATCGTGTATACTGTTTATAAATCTATCAAACTGACAATACTAACTTTATGAACGCCCCTCGTAGATGTAGTTTCTTCACTCATGATATGGTAACCGTGCATGCTTGAGATGCGCATGTCTTCTTCTCCCCGTCTGCGTGCGCTTACCAGTTTCTAAATACTACTCACTTACGTGACCGTACATGTGACTTCTGTGCCAGAATTCAACATGAACTCACATTTTATGGGTACTACGTATTGTGCACCTAAACTTTATGGGTTCTAGTATACTTGTGCCCATAAACTAGCATTTTAATATTTATGGGTACGAGTATTGTGGCACCTAAACTACGTACAATTTTAATATGCACCCCAGTTCTATGAAAAAAAAACAGCATATGTTGATTCTGGCAATAAGAAATGAATAACCTCTGGTATGTTTCTTATAAATTAACCTATCCAACCCGCCCTTTCATGTGTTGGAACAGCTTGGAATGGTAAAATCTGAAAGAGGGAAATTGCTGTCCACCTCACAAAACCCTTACAATTTCCTCAGAAAGTATTGTTTATAGGGAACTTCACTCTCACCTAGGAGTTGAATTCAGGGTCATCATTATAGTCAGGTTCATGGTAGTTTTTTCCCTTGAGGGAATCTATCCTGATGTGACATATTTCAGCAAAATTTATTTCCAGCAACTCAATTTTTAACGCGATAGCGTTAAACAGCTCGTTTCGCAGAAATTCCGGCGTCGGCGTCGTTGGTTCTGAGCGAAAAATCATCATCTTGTCCGTGACCGAAAAATCGAGAAAGATGCAAATAAAATAAATAAAAATTTTCGGGTCCGAGTGAGGATCGGACCCGGGTCGTCTGCGTGGCAAGCAGGTGTTCTACCACACAGCCATGCCTCTGGTATTTATTCAACTTAAACATGGCAGTAATTCAATACACACAGACAACTAATATGTTCATTCTTCTATCGCGACACAATGACGAGCACACAACACTGAAGAATTTACCATCTCTAGAACGAATATATGAAATAACGGTCTTTTTCGAAATACACTCTAGAATGGCGGTAAGGATAAACACCTCACCAACACATTATACCATTCTGGCTGAAAGTCCATTTCCTCATATACATCACATATTTGAGTTACCATTCGAATGAAGTGGGCTGTTGACGAAATTATTGGTTCGGCGTTTCTCTGCAACATGCGCGTCTTTCACAGGCTATGCATTCCAACGAGCAGAAACATGTCGAATGGTACATCATTGCAGCTTGCTGGCTTGGAAATACTGTGAAAATAACTTTCTCTGCTTGGAAATGCAGTGAAAATAACTTCCACGCTTCGCAAACGCAAGCGTCCTTTATATAGGCGTCGCAATATAACATATATTATCCCAGGAATATTGCGTGGTACAAGCGTACATTCCCATCGGGCGTCAGAATATGTGACTATCATAACGATTCCATAGTTTAAAGCCAGCCACCCATTACAAACGGCACACACCTTACTGCGCGTATTCCCTTAACACCACGTAGTGGGTGCATAGCACGTTCGAAAACATTTCCCACATTTGCCGCGCATAATTTCTCCTAGTTTAAAGCATACTACCCATTACATAGTATGCACTAAGTGATTGAAGTACGCAGTAGGGACGGGATAGCGCTATCGCGTCCAACTCTTAAAGGCGAAGCTTAAGGGTCCCCCCAATTTTTTTCGTAGATCCATACAGAGGTAAATGATCGAAGGGATTCCCCATGCCTGAAATCGCGAAAGTTAACAATCTGAATCGATAACACAATTTTAATCTCTCATGAATTGAGACAGATGTGAAAGCTGTGTTTTCATGCAAAAAAAGACTCTTCACAGACTTAATTCTGAGCAACCATTTTTGGTTGACAGGCTTGAAATATCTGATGCTAATTTGCACGGCTTCATAGCGAAGTAGAAAAATGTTAGAGTAAATAACACATATTTAATCTGTGATGTGGCAGAGACGTGGAAGTCCCATTCATGCATGAAAAACAACACAGTTGCTGCAATATGTGTTTTTGAGCGACTATTCTTTGATTTTTTTTTGACAAAAATATGGGCAGGATCACAACCAGTGGAGATGTGCGATTCAGGAAGCGATGAAGGAAAAGGTGAGTAAGTAACACACCTTTGATTCCTGGTGCTTTGATTAGAACGTCAAAGTCGCATTATCATGGAACAAACACAGTGCTTGCAGACATTGCATTTTTGATGAGTCACCTATGTTCAGCGGACAAAGCCCACGTACTGCTGGTCTAGGGCAGTCTTCCGGAATGGCTAGGACGCCTGTGTAAATTAAACATCATTTCATCTCTAATGCTTTCAGATGTAACACAGTGCTTGCAGACATTGAAATTTTGATGAGTCGCCTATGTGCACGGGACAAGCCTACGTGCTGGTCTTGGGCAGTCCTCCGCAATGACGAGGGTACCTGTGTAAGTTAAACATCTTTTCATCTGTCATGCATTCAGATGTAACACAGTGCTTGCAGACATTGAATTTTTGATGAGTCTACTATGTGCAGGGGACAAAGCCTACGTGCTGGTCTGGGGCAGTCCTCCGGAGTGACCGCGGAACCTGTGTAAGTTAAACAACATCTTTTCATCACTAATGCCTTCAGGTGTAACACAGTGCTTGCAGACATTGAATTTTTTGATTAGTCTACTATGTGCAGGGGACAAAGCCTACGTGAAGGTCTGGGGCAGTCCTCCGGAGTGACGGCGGGACCTGTGTAAGTTAAACAACATATTTTCATCACTAATGCCTTCAGGTGTAACACAGTGCTTGCAGACATTGAATTTTTGATGAGTCTACTATGTGCAGGGGACAAAGTCTACGTGCTGGTCTGGGGCAGTCCTCCGGAAGGACGAGGGGACCTGTGTAAGTTAAACAACATCTTTTCATCTCTAGTGCCTTCAGGTGTAACACAGTGCTTGCAGACATTGAATTTTTGATGAGTTGCCTATGTGCAGGGGACAAAGCCTACGTGCTGGTCTGGGGCAGTCCTCCGGAAGGACGAGGGGACCTGTGTAAGTTAAACAACATCTTTTCATCTCTAATGCCTTCAGGTGTAACACAGTGCTTGCAGACATTGAATTTTTGATGAGTCGCCTATGTGCACGGGACAAGCCTACGTGCTGGTCTTGGGCAGTCCTCCGCAATGACGAGGGTACCTGTGTAAGTTAAACATCTTTTCATCTGTCATGCATTCAGATGTAACACAGTGCTTGCAGACATTGAATTTTTGATGAGTCTACTATGTGCAGGGGACAAAGCCTACGTGCTGGTCTGGGGCAGTCCTCCGGAGTGACCGCGGAACCTGTGTAAGTTAAACAACATCTTTTCATCACTAATGCCTTCAGGTGTAACACAGTGCTTGCAGACATTGAATTTTTGATGAGTCTACTATGTGCAGGGGACAAAGCCTACGTGAAGGTCTGGGGCAGTCCTCCGGAGTGACGGCGGGACCTGTGTAAGTTAAACAACATATTTTCATCACTAATGCCTTCAGGTGTAACACAGTGCTTGCAGACATTGAATTTTTGATGAGTCTACTATGTGCAGGGGACAAAGTCTACGTGCTGGTCTGGGGCAGTCCTCCGGGAGTGACGGCGGGACCTGTGTAAGTTAAACATCTTTTCATCACTAATGCCTTCAGGTGTAACACTGCTAGCAGACATTGAATTTTGATGAGTTGCCTATGTGCAGGGGACAGAGCCTACGTGCTGGTCTGGGGCAGTCCTCCGGAAGGACGAGGGGACCTGTGTAAGTTAAACAACATCTTTTCATCTCTAATGTCTTCAGGTGTAACACAGTGCTTGCAGACATTGAATTTTTGATGAGTCGCCTATGTGCAGGGGACAAAGTCACCGTTCTGCTCTGGGGCAGTCCTCCGGAATGACGAGGGTACCTGTGTAAGTTAAACATCTTTTCATCTGTCATGCATTCAGATGTAACACAGTGCTTGCAGACATTGAATTTCTGATGAGTCTACTATGTGCAGGGGACAAAGCCTACGTTCTGGTCTGGGGCAGTCCTCCGGATTGACGAGGGGGCCTGCGTAAATTAAACAACATCTTCTCATCTCTAATGCCTTCAGGTGTAACACAGTGCTTGCAGACACTCAATTTTTGATGAGTCGCCTATGTGCAGGGTACAAAGCCTACGTGCTGGTCTGGGGCAGTCCTCCGGAGTGACGGCGGGACCTGTGTAAGTTAAACAACATCTTTTCATCTCTAATGCCTTCAGGTTGTGGGAGTCACGCCCATGGCGCAGCTGCTGCCAGCGGTACACGTGCTGCGCACCAGTGATGCGCGTGCCACAGCCATCGTCTTGAAAAGGAGCAGCGAACGCACCAGCCGGACAGTCAGCGACGCTCCGGTGTGCACACGTGTGGTGTGTGCCCCGCCGGGGCGTAGGATAGTGGGCGGTGTCGTGGCCCATGAGTTTCGGCGTTTCTTTAAAGCTTCTACAAGAAATCGTTGAGCATTTTTAGACGGTTGCTGCACTTCTTTGGGGCGGACGGCCCGAACCCTTCAAGGTGTAACACAGTGCTTGCAGACATTGAATTTTTGATGAGTTGCCTATGTGCAGGGGACAAAGCCTACGTGCTGGTCTGGGGCAGTCCTCTGGAGTGACGGCGGGACCTGTGTAAGTTAAACAACATCTTTTCATCTCTAATGCCTTCAGGTGTAACACAGTGCTTGCAGACATTCAATTTTTGATGAGTCGCCTATGTGCAGGGGGACAAAGCCTACGTGCTGGTCTGGGGCAGTCCTCCGGAGTGACGAGGGGACCTGTGTAAGTTAAACACCTTTTCATCTCTAATGCCTTCAGGTGTAACACAGTGCTTGCAGACATTGAATTTTTGATGAGTCGCCTATGTGAACGGGACAAAGCCTACGTGCTGGTCTGGGGCAGTCCTCCGGGAGGACGAGGGGACCTGTGTAAGTTAAACAACATCTTTTCATCTCTAATGCCTTCAGGTGTAACGCAGTGCTTGCAGACATTGAATTTTTGATCAGTTGCCTATGTGCAGGGGACAAAGCCTACGTGCTGGTCTGGAGCAGTCCTCCGGAAGGACGAGGGGACCTGTGTAAGTTAAACAACATCTTTTCATCTCTAATGCCTTCAGGTGTAACACAGTGCTTGGAGACATTGAATTTTTGATGAGTTGCCTATGTGCAGGGGACAAAGCCTACGTGCTGGTCTGGGGCAGTCCTCCGGAGTGACGAGGGGACCTGTGTAAGTTAAACAACATCTTTTCATCTCTAATGGGTTCAGGTGTAACACAGTGCTTGCAGACATTCAATTTTTGATGAGTCGCCTATGTGCAGGGAAAAAGCGTACGTGCTGGTCTGGGGCAGTCCTCCGGAGTGACGACAAGACATGTGTAAGTTAAGCAACATCTTTTCATCTCTAATGCCTTTAGGTGTAGCAGTGCTTGCAGACACTGAATTTTTGATGAGTGGCCTATGTGCAGGGGACAAAGCCTACGTGCTGGTCTGGGGCAGTCCTTCGGAATGACGAGGGGGGCCTGTGTAAGTTAAATAACATATTTTCATCTCGAATGCCTTCAGATGTATCCAAGCTATCATACATTAAAATGATACTAAATAGAAAGAGAAGCTCAGCTGTAATTAGTCATGTATAGCTAGATTTACCCATGGAACCTCTCCTGCTGCGAGAGGAAGCTTCACAAGCCAGAAGAGATGCAAGAACAAAAAACGAGTGCATTACCTTCCAGCTCCTGTGCTAACCGGTGATAATGAGTTTTGTACAGTGTATGTGAGGCCCTAGATAGCAATTTATTTTACTGAAAAAGATTTGATACACTGCATTTGAAGGGAGCCATAGACTGGAGTTGCCAACTTTCAAGAATGTTTACTGCACCACAGGGACCTAAATATGATACTAAATAGAAATCCAAGACATCAAACTGGCCTGCTGCTGCTGTGGTTTACCCCCCAAAATTAGTTTTTTAATACTTTTTGTAAACATAATCTTGCTGTAAAATTAATGAAAATATAATTTTTTAATGAGTACCTAATCTCTGCTCAGTGCTTCTTTTTTGGTACCTCTTCAAACAAGTTCATAATTAAAATTCATCAAATTTCTCCATGCAGGAGCCAGAACCCATAGAAGATGTACGAGCGAGGCTGCTGTCTTTTTTGCAGCAAAACGAAAAACAAAGTGAGAGTTAAATAAAATATTTTTATCGACAGCAGATTCACTCAAGTTTTCTAGTTTCTGCCTTTGTATATCACTATTGCGTTAGCAGAAACTCAGTTTATTGCATGCAAACACACATGCAGGAGAAGACATCACTGCATGCTAAATTGTCAGATTTAGTCTTCATATATGGAACCCAGTCCAGGATGCAAGTGAAATTTCACACCCAAATTTATAAATATTCCTTCTCTAATAAGTGCTAGAATATTATGAGCCAAAACCATGATATGATTATGAGGCACGCCTAAGATGGGGACTCTGAATTAATTTGAGCCACTTAAGGTTTTTTAATGTCCAACTAAATCTAAGCACACAGTTGTTCTTTGCATTTCACTTCCACAGAAATATGGCTGCCCCGCAGGGGCGTCTGCGCAAGCAGGCGTTTGGTGTGTGGCGACACCACGGACCCGAGCTAACGGGGGGGGGGGGGGGTTGAACCCCCTCCCACGCCGCGCCGTGCGTGGCATTGCCGTGTCCGGGGAAAAGGGGATCC
The DNA here is from genome assembly GCA_030522465.1 of Rhipicephalus appendiculatus. Taxonomy (NCBI): domain Eukaryota; kingdom Metazoa; phylum Arthropoda; class Arachnida; order Ixodida; family Ixodidae; genus Rhipicephalus; species Rhipicephalus appendiculatus. Next base: position 145,044 of record JALIZH010007374.1, read on the forward strand.
TGGGGGGTTGAGCCGACGCCGGGTGTTTGGACCTTTAAGGCCTCCCGGCAGAGGCAACACACCCCTTTGGCCCCGGCTTCACGTAGACGGCACCCCTGGGCTGACCCACCCAGGGGAAATCGGCAGTCGCCTTTTCCTATCCCCCCTCTCCGAGCTTTTTCTTTTCTCTCTCTTCTTTCTTTCCTTCCTGTCCTGTCTCCTACTCCCTTCAATGGCTTCCTCATTTTCGTAGGCGGCTTGGGTTAACCATGTATATGTGTCCTCTCTTGGACATAGTATATTAGGTTATAGCGGCATTGCACGGCTGGCTTCTGCAGCCTTACATGGTAATGCTGCAGCCTCCCCATGTTGGACTCCATGGTGGGTGGCCGCCACTGCTGCCGAAACACACACAACTACCATGGAAACACCTCCATTCCCCCGCCTCCTTGATCGTTACCCTCAGAAGAGGGTACGCACCGATGAAATACTGAATGCTTTGACCCGACCTACAGAAACTTCTACTAAATTTCATGTGCTCCACAGCCAGAGCCCTGACAAACTCGCAAGCACTATTTTTCCATTCATGGTTGCAAAATCCTTGACCGAAGCCTTAGGGCCCGGCTACAAGGTAACCAAAATGGCAAGCGGTGACCTTCTTCTCGAAATCCCAGTGAAAGAGCAATATGAAAAGCTCAACAGTCTCGAAACACTTGGAAGTGTACCCATTACAGTGTCACCCCACAGGTCTATGAATAGCTCACGCGGAGTCGTTTCTGAAGCAGACCTAATTGACTTGCCTGAAGCTGAACTGCTGGAGGGATGGAAAAACCAGAACGCGACTGATGTGAAACGAATCGTTATTAGAAGAGAAGGCAAAGAAACCCCAACCAAACATCTTATTCTTACATTTGCATCCAGTGTTGTTCCCCAGACCATCGAAACAGGTTACATTAAATTAAATGTCAGACAGTACATACCCAATGCACGACGTCGTTTCCAATGCCAAAGATTTGGCCACGGATCACTCAGCTGCCGCGGTCATCAAACTTGCGCTAAATGCGGTGTACAAGGTCATCCATCCGACAACTGTGCCGGCACACCACACTGTGTCAATTGTAACGGCAATCATCCTGCATACTCACGTTCATGTCCAAACTGGAAACAAGAAAAGGATATCATCGCATTGAAGTACAAAGAGAAAATTTCTTTCCGCGAAGTCCGTAAAAGGTGCTCACCATTTCACACCACACCTTATGCTGATGCGGCGCGCCGGGGGGCAGCGTCGCATCGGTCTCCGCCACTCCTTCGGTCTGCGCAGAGGGACCCGTCGGCTGTGGCGCCTGCCCCTAAGGCGGCAGTAGTTCAGTCTACTCCGCCAACTCGCGAACAGGGACCATCGACCCCAGGGTCGTCGGGTCTCAAGGCCTCGTCACACCAGGCGAGGCCCGAAACTCGAAACACTAGCCCGCACGTGCGGGCATCCAGTGCCTCCGAGGAGGCAATGGACACGGCATCGGTACCTCTGGTGCCGAAACAGCGGCGCAGTTCTCTGGACCGCGCCAAGAAAACAAAGAAGCCAATAACTGGGCCGGACGTGCGTCCTGCCTCCTGAAACAAACTATCCCACTTGAACACTCCACACTTCCCATTTGTACACACAGCAGTTTTTTATGTTTTATATGCAGACACAAATATTACAGTGGAACATCCGAGGCCTTCTTCGAAACCTAGATGACATAGAACTCCTGCACGAACGCAATCCAAAAATGCTGTGTGTACAAGAGACACACTTAAAACAAAAACACACTAACTTCCTACGCAATTATGTAATCTTCCGAAAGGATCGAGATGATGGCATGGAGTCATCCGGTCGTGTAGCAGTTATAGTCAATCAAGGCATAGCGTGTACGCATTTACCTCTTCAAACTCCCCTTGAGGCAGTGGCTGTTCGAGCCGTTCACGTCAAAAACTCGTCACAATCTGCTCTGTCTATATACCCCCCACACCACAATCTACAAAAATATGAATTCCAGTCTCTAATAGACCAGCTACAAGAACCTTATCTAGCCCTTGGGGACTTCAATGCACACAGTAGTCTCTGGGGTAATTCTCGTTGCGATGCGCGAGGTCGTCTCATTGAACAGTTCCTTTTCTCTTCCAGCGCATGTCTTCTGAATCAGAAAGTCCCAACATATTACAACCTCGCAAATAGAACATTTTGATCCATAGACCTCAGCATTGCATCTCCGTCCCTTCTCCATCTCCTTAACTGGGAAGTAATTGGGAATCCCGATGGCAGTGACCACTTCCCAATAGTTCTCAGCGCACCAGTAGCAAATCAGTGTGCCCCACACGTTCCCAAATGGCAAACTGACACAGCCGATTGGGAACAGTTTCGAAAAACTTACTCTCTTAAGTTGGACTGACTTGTGTGCCTTAAGCATAGAAGGTGCTATGGACTACTTCACAACATTTCTGATTGATGCTGCAACCAAATGCATCCCACAAACAAAGGGACTGTCTGGCAAACCACGTGTGCCATGGTGGAATAACGATTGTCCAACCGCGCGCAAGAAGCAAAACAAAGCATGGAGGTTGCTTCGGGACTCTCCGACAGCCGAGAATCTTTCAGATTTTAAAAACATCAAGTCCCAAGGCAGGAGGACGCGCCGACAAGCTAGAAAGGAAAGTTGGCACAAGTTCTTATCAGGTATCACTTCATATACACACGAGGGTAAAGTCTGGAACAGGGTCAATAGGGTAATAGGAAGACAAACATATTGACTCCCTCTAGTAAACACACAAGGCAACAGCTTCGAAGACCAGGCGGACTCCCTGGGCGCGCATTTCGAACAAGTGTCCAGCTCCATGCACTACTCTGAGGCCTTCCAACGCTACAAAACAAGAATAGAAAAACAAAATCTACAGCGCAAATGCACAAAATACGAGGCATACAATGAACCTTTTTGTTTACCTGAGCTACAGGCCTCTCTAAACTGCTGCAATAAATCCGCCCCAGGTTCTGACCATGTAATATATGAAATGCTGAAAAACCTACCTCTCGAAACACAAAAAACCCTACTTTCCCTGTACAACGCCGTATGGTTTTCCGGCGAGATTCCCTCTGCCTGGAAGGAAGCCATTATTATCCCGATCCTAAAACAGGGCAAGGAGCCATCCTCAGTTTCAAGCTACAGGCCCATAGCCCTCACAAGCTGTCCTTGCAAGGTTTTCGAAAAAATGATCAACAGGCGACTCGTACACTTCCTTGAAACAAATGATCTACTTGACCCATACCAGTGTGGATTTCGACAGGGTAGATCCACCACAGATCATCTTTTACGTATCGACGCACAAATCCGTGACGCATTCATTCACAAGCAATTTTTTCTTTCCGTGTTTCTCGACATGGAAAAGGCCTACGATACAGCATGGCATTTTGGAATATTAAAAGACCTGACCGACCTTGGCGTACGTGGGAGAATGCTAGATATTATAGAGAGTTACCTATTGAATCGTAACTTCCGTGTCCGAGTAGCGAATGTTTTATCACGACCATTTCTCCAAGAAACTGGAGTAACACAGGGTGGTGTTCTTAGTTGTACACTTTTTTATTATCAAAATGAATTCTTTGCGTCTTTCCATCCCGCGAAATATGTTTTATTGCACGTATGTCGACGATGTCCAACTTGGTTTTAAATCAGGCAACCTTTCGATGTGTGAGAGGCAGGTCCAGCTAGGCCTAAACAAAATCTCCAAATGGGCAGACGAGAATGGTTTTAGTTTTAATCCACAAAAAAGCACCTGTGTCCTGTTCTCTCGGAAGAGAGGCCTTCATCCCGACCCTGATATTGGCCTGCATGGCCAACATCTTTCCGTGAAGACAGAACACAAATTCTTAGGCCTAATCTTAGATAGTAAGCTAACGTTCATATCACACATTAAGTATTTAAAAAGCAAATGCATAAAAACAATGAATGTTCTCAAAAGTTCTGTCACACACTTCGTGGGGTAGTGACAAGAAGTGTCTGATGGATCTGTATAAAAGCCTCATACACTCTCGCTTAGACTACGGGGCAATAATCTATCAGTCTGCAACACCAAGCGCCTTAAAGATGCTTGATCCAGTCCGCCATCTAGGCATTCGCCTATCTACGGGCGCCTTTCGCACTAGCCCCGTAGAAAGTCTCTACGTTGAATCGAATGAGTGGTTGCTCCATCAGCAGAGATCCTACTTATCATTTGTATATTTTCTCAAGGTGAACGCAAACAAAGAACACCCCTCGCACTCCACAATCAATGATCTGTCCACTACAGCCCTTTTTCACAACCGCCCTTCGATTCGAGAGCCCTACGCAATTCGAGAGCCCTTCTCGAACACCGTTTGGCGGGCCCTGCTGCAAATCTCCCGCCGTGGCGGTGGCAGTTCATAGACTGTGACATTTCCTTCGTGGAAGTTACAAAACACGCCCCTCTTGCACATATCCATACATATTTCCTTGAACTGCAGCACAAGTACACCTGTCCTGAATTCTTTACGGATGCCTCCAAGTCTCACACTTCTATGTCATACGCAGCCGTCGGCCCATCTTTTTTCAGATGTCGGTGTTCTGCACACTAATACAAGCATTTTCACAGCAGAAGCATATGCGATACTTGCGGCCGCGAAACACATTAAACAACTCAAACTACAGAAGGCAGTAATATACACTGATTCCCTGAATGTGGTAAGAGCTTTAAAAACCATGAAAATACACAGAAATCCAGTCCTTGTCTCGCCGGACACAATCTTATGCACAATTTACACGCTCAGACAGCATATCGTAGTGTGCTGGGTGCCCGGGACCGCGAGATCCAAGGAAACGTGTTGGCGGACCAGCTAGCTGCCTTCGCCCATGAAAACGCTACCGCCAATACATCCATAGCGGTCCCTGCACTCGACCTCAAGCCTTTCCTCAAACGAAAGCTCAGGGACTACTGGCAGCGGTTATGGGACACGCAAACGCAAAATAAACTTCATCTTATCAAGCCACATCTCGCTAATTGGCCTCCAGTATCGAAGTCACGCCACACAGAAGTAACTATCACCAGATTAAGAACAGGACACACACACAGCACACACTCACACCTTTTTTTCCGGTGATGATCCACCTTTGTGTAATAAGTGTGGTGAACCACTCACTGTCCTGCACATTCTTATCCAATGCACTGAATTAGATCATTTACGAAAAAAGTACTTCCCATTAGCATTCCGAGAACAAATACCACTACATCCATCGATGCCTATAGGCAGCGAACCGGTTTTTAAACATCAATCTGTGTTGGCGTTTTTAAAAGAAATTCAAAGCTTTCATGTGATATACCCTGGCAACCCGCAGCGCAACCTCTGAAAGAGGTTGTTGCTGCGGCAGCTCTATTAAAAAGGCACCTGCCTCCCTGCCTTTGGCGTCAAAGGCCTTGAGCAGGCATTCGTGCTTTTTTCATGTCTCTCATTTGTAGATACCATACTCACTTGCAATTCATTCCACACCCATAGATCACATCACGTATCGCCGCCATATTTCTATACTCTATACACAGCTTTTACGCTTCTATATAGCTCGTTATTTTAGGCCTCTATACAGCCGTAATACACGCTGTCATCAAAATCAATGGTCATCGCTAACACCACATCAAAGACATGGCGCTCTTGGCCATCTATGGTCCTTTCGCCACAAAGCCCCTATAATCATCATGAAATATGGCTGCCGTAGCCGGGAGGCGAACCTCTGCCCTCAAGCAATATTTGTTTTCTCTTCAGATGAAAACAAGCACAGAAGTTTTTTTTATTTGTAAACTGCATACTGTATCAGTAAGAACAAGTGACTAAATAAAAAAAAGCAACATAAATAGTAGGATTTATAAATGCGTGACTGCTGACAATTTATGTGCACATGGCAAAACAACTGACTGAGTTTGACCCTCATTCGATGTTCCTTGGCTAGCAGTGGAAAGCAATGCAAGTGAAAGTGGATACTTCACCTTTGACGACTTCATCTTCCGAGAGCAGCCATTCATGCTGCGTTTTTCTGCTGAAAGCCGCTAAAGAAAACGAAGGTGCCAGATTTTGCATCATATTGATCAATTAGGTCAAATTCTTGATGTCAATGTAACTAAATGGAAATAGCACTTGGTATATCTATTATGGCAAATTCAAATTACATTGCCTTAGATGAATCTGTCAAGAGTCTCAGCCATTTACTTCAATTTTTTCAACTGTACTTCACAGGCCATTTCTACCAAATGTTGTAGGAACAATCCACGAAATTATATACAGAAAGCGCTTAACCCATTCTGCGTGTCACAGTCTACACAACGTATTAGCATAAGTACTATACAAGAAATTGCAAGGTTGTTCTACATAAATTCCAAATTCCATGTCCCAGTCACTCAGCATAGGTGACGGTGACGCGTGAAGCCTCCTTAGGCTATTAAATTTTGCCTCACCCCGCATAACCACCTGACCTCGCACCAAGGGACTTTTTTTTCTATCTTCACATGGATGACTGCACTGCACTGGAAACATTTTTGGGACAACGCAGGAGTGAACGCTGAAGCCTTGTTATTCCTGAACTCTCAAATGGCGAGTTCTATGTTCTGCAATGGCCTGCGGCATGCTCATGCATTGTCGGCAGCAGTGCGTGACCTTAGGAGGAGGTTATGTAGTAAAAGAATAAACTTCCACTCAAATTTAATTTCTTCGTACCTGTTTCATCATACTGATAATACGAACTTTATGAATGCCCCTCAAATGGCGTGTTTTTGTTGCAATAAATATTAGTTGGAAGTAGTGCTCTGTGTGTCGTTTTCTTGACCCTGTCTTCATGCGCTTACCGGCTTCGAAATGTCACTGTACCAACTAGCTTGGACCCGGCCTTTGATAAGTGAGTGGTGTATTTTGTTTTCTTATGCCGCTTTCTTAATTCGACGTGCGATATCAGACTAATGCTGTTGGTCTCTTCAGGGTTGAATTTACTGAGTAAACTGTAATATTGTGAACCCTCTTGGTGTACCTCATTGTTTTAGATGCGAAGCATCTTATGCTCGGGGGCTATGTCCGTCCCTCCCGCGTCCCGCGTCCGGCCACTTTCATGATGTAGGGAAGCACCGACTATGCGAACCAGAACACTGTAGTACAATATAAGGCCGTCAACCACCACTACAGTCACCAGAGTCATGGCCGAGAGCACAGAGAGGCTGCTTAGGCAGGTGGTGTGTGTCGCCCAGGTTGACTCCATTCCTCGATCTTGCTTGTATGTGTTTGGAGGGGGGTGCTTAGTCCGTCCCTCCTTCCCGCGTCCCACACCACCAGAGCGCATGCGCGTCTCCTCCACCGCTCACCCGCTTTCTCTCCTCTAGGAATACCCTACTCTACGGAGCGGCGCCCGCGTCCTACACCACCAGAGCGCATGCGCGTCCCCTCCCTCTCCTCTCCTAAGCTCACCCCCTTTCTCTCCTCTAGGAATCCTCTACTCTGCGGGAGCAGGCCCCCAACAGCGCACGCGCGTCCTCTCCCCCTCTCTCGTGCCCTCACCCCCCTTTCTCTACTGTAGGAATCCTCTCTTCTACGGAGCGGCGCATGCGCGGCTCTCCCCCCTCTCTCCTACGCTCACCCTCTTTATCTAGGAATCCTCTACTCTACGGTGCGCGTCCCGCACCCCCCACAGCGCATACGCGTCCCCCTCTCTCTCTCCGTTCTCTCCTCTAGGAAACCTCTACGGAGCGGCGCGCGACAGGTGGTGCGACAGCTGCATACTCCGCTGAGGGCACCACGGTAGTTCCGCGGTATAAAAATGACCGTGCGCGCCTCATTCTCTCTCCTGTGCAGCGCCACGATGAGCGCCCGGGCCGCTCCCTCGAAACGAGAGCGGCGACGTTTCTCCCGCTCAAGCTAACCATCTCCCGCTAAAGGGAACCAGGGAGATGGGGAAGTTTTTTTTAAGTTTATTTGACAGTCTGTGAAAAATAAACGCGGTAGTATTCCAAGCATTGCGGGCAAGCAACCCAGTTAGGTGAAGGAGATTTCCCCACCATATTCCCCCACCATGCAGTGGGGGGAATATGGCATCGGCTCTAGAAATGCCAGAGGAGAGTTACTAGTAGTGTTCGCAGAACGCAGTAATTTACGGATCTTGAATACTTTCTACAGAAAACGGGCTAATCGTATGAGGATGTGGAGGAGCCCTGATGGCGAAACTAAAAATGAAATAGACTTTATTCTGTGTGCACACCCGGGCATTGTAGAGGATGTGGAAGTAGTTGGCAACATCCCATGCAGTGACCATAGAATGGTAAGGTCTCGAATTCGCCTAAACTTTAGAAAGGAACGGCAGAAACATACGCATAAGCCAATTAATGAGCTAGCGCTGAGAGGGAAAGTACAGAAATTCAGAGTCATGCTTCAGAAAAGATTCGAGGCTCTAACCGAGGAATCCGACGTTAGCGTTGACGCAATGAATCTGACTAGTATCATTAAGGATTGTGCAATGGAAATCGGGGGTACAGTCATTAGACAGGATACCGGCAAGCTGTCCCAGGAGACGAAAAACCTCATTAAGAGACGTCGAACCATGAAAGCCTCAAATGCAACAGACAAAATACAGCTGGCGGAGCTTTCGAAGTTAATAGATAGGTGTAAGGTAGGCGACATAAGAAGGTATAACATGAAGAGAAGTGAACATGCTGTAAAGAGCGGAAGAAGCCTAAAAGCTGTTAAGGCAAAACTGTGCATAGGCAAAAATCAGATGTATGCATTAAGGGACAGGAAGGCAAGGTCACAACCAATATCGATAGGATAGTTGAGGCAGCAGAGGAGTTCCATAGAGAACTGTACAGCAGCCGAGACAAGGACGATGATATCGTAAGAAGCAGTAATAGCCCAGAGGAAATTGACATCCCACCAGTAACGACAGGGGAAGTAAAGAAAGCTCTAAAGGAAATGCAAAGAGGCAAAGCCGCTGGTGAGGATAAGGTAACATCAGACCTGTTGTAAGATGGTGGAGAGATTGTGTTGGAGAAAATAGCCACCCTGTATACGAAGTGCCTCTTGACGGGGAGGGTACCAGAATCTTGGAAGAATGCCAACATGATCTTAATCCATTAGAATTGGGACGTCGAGGACTTGAAAAATTACAGGCCGATCAGCTTACTGTCCGTTGTCTAAAAGCTATTTACAAAAATAATAGCTAATAGGATTAAGACGACATTAGAGTTCAATCAACCAAAGGACCAAGCACGATTTCGTACAGGCTACTCAACAATAGACCATATTAATACTATCAATCAGCTGATAGATAAATGCGCGGAATACAACCAACCCCTATACATCAGGGCTGGCAAAGATACTTTGAAATTGTATCGCGATACGATACAAGATACTCGAGCAAGAAGTATTTGAGATACAGATACAAGATACTTCCGGAAAAATTGTATCCGATACGATACTTGTCAATTGTATCTTAAGATACTTCGATACATTTGCAAATTAGCAATGAGAGATCTATATAATGAAGCAGCAAGGCCCTATGTACAAATGTGTTTACTTGAAAATTTCTTAACTGTGACCAACTTAGTTTACTAAGGAAAGCACTTGGGCTAACAGTCAAATTATCATTCAAAGAACTTCTCGAATAATTCAGCAGGAAGAACAAAAACACAGCACGTCAAAATATTTCCTGTTACGTAAACGTTTGTTCTGCTGCATCTGACATCGGCACCGATACTGCGATGGTTGTTAGAACCTCCTTCGCATGTAAGTCAATCGCATCGTATGTGTGCCATGCTTACATGCCAATGATATTTCAAATCGCTGATGTGCGAAAGCCGCGAGACGTAAATCAGCCCCATTCCTTCATTCTTGAGGCTTAGAAACGAAGCACCACGCAAGAAGAACTTCGATAATGAAACTATAGCGTCATCAGAATTTGAGTGAAAGATGCCGCGCGCATTAGAATACGCAGCACAGTGACGTGGCTACGAACAAGTGTCATGGTACCGACACAAATAAAAAGAAAGAAAACATCGATAAACAAACGGCAGGCCGCGCGTAGACGTTCGTACGCTTATTTTTATTTATTTTTATTTATTTACAAGATACTGCAGGCCGGACTTGGGCCCTAGCAGGAGGGGCAAAAGTGTACTCGAAAAGGCAATACATAGACACATTTATACATACAGTGCCTTGCAAGGAGAGAAAAAAAAATTAGAAGAATGACAGTGTCTAATTTCTACAGCAAAGCACGAAAGAAATAACACCATGAACATCACAAAAAAGTGTAAGGAAAAAAAAAGCAATAATCACACAAAAAGGGAACATAAGTAAAATAACCTAACATCAAGCCTGAAGACTTTCAATTATTTTTATACTTTGCACTGATGACAGTGGCAGCGAGTTCCACTCGTTAATTGTGCGCGGGAAAAATGAGAACTTGAATAGGTTAGTTTTGTTGCTGTATGGGGTTAGTGTTTCTTCATGTCGATGCCTTGTAGGTCGTGACGCCAGTGGTGTCACGTAGGGCTCAGGGGGAAGTAGCAATTTACGATTCTTCAAATGAAAGAGAAATTTTATTCTGTCAATTTTTCTTCGTAATTGCAACGATTTTATGCCATAAAGATTCATTAGTTGAGTCGGAGAGTCTGTTTGGTGGTATTTAAAATAAATAAATCTAACTGATTTTCGTTGAATCATCTCCAATGCTGCGACATTCTTTTTCGTATGAGGGTCCCAGACAATGAATGCGTACGCGAGCTTGGGTCTTATAATGGATGAATATGCGAGTAGTTTGACGTCAGGTGGTGTGCGTTTTAACTTATGTCGCAAAAAGCATAGCTTACGGAAGGCGGATGGGCAAATGTTCGAAATATGGGTGTTCCAAGTGAGTGTACTAGTTATTGTGACGCCGAGGTACTTGTAGTGAGGGACCTTCGTTAGCTGTTGTGAAGGGAGACTATACGGAAAAAGTAAAAGGTTTTTCTATACTCATATTCATGAGAACCGTTTTGCCAGCGTTAAGTTGCCTATCCCACTCTTGACACCACATATGTATGTTTTGCAGGTCAGCATTCAGCAAGGCTTGATCATCCGGACATTTTTTTTCATTAAAAAGCAAGCAATCATCTGCGAAAAGTCTAATCTGAATTGGTTCATTAATGACCTGGGCAATGTCGTTGATGTATATGAGAAACAAAAGCGGGCCTAGTAGGCTTCCTTGTGGGTCTACTGAGCTAACAGGAAAATGTCGTGAAAAATGATTGTCAATACTTACAAACTGTGTGCGGTTTGTAAGTTATGCGGAAACCCAAGCAACTATGAACTCCGGTAGTCCTACGGTTTTTAACTTTAAAATTAGTTTTGTGTTTGTTGAGATCAATGTCTCGAGCGCCATCACATGACTCTGTTCCATCAATAGGGGCACGTAAAGCTCATCATCTGTGCTCGCTGGAGCGCTCTGGCGGTAGTATACAAGAATGTCACTGTCGTTAGTTTTATGCAGGTGGCTTAGTGGCAGTAATATCAGCTTGAGAACCGGAATTCAGGTGGACGCTTATTGCTTCCTACGGTGGTGTTTCTACAGGAGTATCTTGTATCTAAAGATACACGATACATTATTAAATGTATCGGAAATACAGATACAGATACTCGTTTTGCAAGACGTATCGCGATACAGATACAAGATACCCAAAGTGTATCTAAGATAGTATCGAAGATACATGTATCTTCGATACTGCCCAGCACTGCTATACATAGCCTTCATAGATTACGAGAAGGCATTTGATTCGGTGGAGATATCAGCAGTCATGCAGGCACTGCGGAATGAGGGCATTGACGAAGCCTATATAAACACAGTGGAAGAAATCTACAGCGGATCCACAGCCACCATAGTCCTCCATAAAGAAAGCGACAGAATCCCTATAAAAAAAGAGCGTACGGCAGAGAGATACGATCTCTCCGCGATTCACCGCGTCTTTACAGGAGGTTTTCAGGGCGCCAGACTGGGAAGAGTCAGGGATTAAAGTTAATGGAGAGTATCTTAGTAACCTGCAATTCGCTGATTACATTGCATTGATGAGTAACTCAGGAGACGAATTACAGCTCATAAGAGAGAGAGAGAATAAGGGTAGAAGAAAGCCAGGGAGGTTAGCCTGGGCTGAGCCCGGTAGGCTGCCCTGCACGGGGGGGAGGGGGGGAGAGGGAAGAAAAGTTACAGAGGAGGAGAGAAAAGTCACTGAGCCGACGCAACAGTTCCACGTTTGACTTCACAAACGACGAATGAGTCCGGTGTCCTTGAGAAACCGCAACAGCACTTTCGTTGCCTTTCGGAGCTGTGATGGGCATCCCCATGGTCCCAATACCTTCTCGACTGTGAAAACGATTCCGTCCAGTTGATGTAGCGCAGTGCGGAGGTGAAGCTTCTCGTTTGCGTATGTCGGGCAGCAACACAAAACGTGTTCAATAGTCTCATCGACAGCACAGTCGTTGCACTCGGCGTTGTCGGCCATCTCAATCTTAAATGAGTAGGCGTTGGTGAAAGCTACGCCCAGACGCAGACGGCACAACACTACCTTCCTCCCGGGAAAGCCCAGAGAGTAGCCGCAGTCGTAGAGATGGGTCGAGAGAATACAGTCGATGATTTGTGAACTGTGATGATTGCCACTTCTGGATTGTTATGTTCTGCGCCAGCTTACTCAAGTAGCGAGCCGCGTCAATCCTAGATAAATGTGTAGGAACAAGGTTTGTTTCTACGTGTGCTTTTCTGGCAGCTTCATCGACGAGGTCGTTGCCGGAGATACCGCAATGACTTGGTATCCACTGGAACACAACGTTGTGTCCTTTCTCGATCGCATTGTGCAGCACTTCTCTTATTTGCCACACAAGTTGTTCGTACGATCCGCGACGAAGTGCCGACGAAAGACATTGTAGAGCCGCCTTTGAATCGCAGAATACTGCCCACCGATTAGCCGGTTGTTGCTTGATGTAATCGACGGCACCTCGCATGGCAACAATCTCCGAGCCAGTCGATGTGCTCACGTGACAAAGTTTGTAGGTGAGATTGATGTGTCGTGATAGGATGACGGTGGCGCCGGTGGAGCTGGTCTGGGTGGTAGAGCCATCTGTGTGCACGTGTATTCTGTCAGCATAGAAAGTGTGCAAACAGTCCAGAGCAGCTTGCTTCAAGGCCAAGACAGAAATGTCTTTCTTGTTTCTTAATCCTGGGACGGAATGGCGCACTTCGGGTTGACGTAAGCACCACAAGGCGGATGCTGAACGCGCCGAGTGTGTGAAACCCGATGGTAGCGAAGTGCGGTGAAAGCTGACGGCACTGGAGAACGACGCCTGTGGTCGTTGTTCTGGCAGGGACGGCAGATGGCTCGACACCATCCGTGAAATATGTCGAATACGCGCTGTCAGCGCGTCGGTTGTGACGTAGGTTGTAACCGGATGGTCCCGAGCCAATATGACTGTTCCAGCTGTTGAGGTGGTTCGTAGTAGGTCGAGGCAAACAGGTAGTGCCCGTGCCTGCACGCTCTGAAGTGCTCGAATATTTGACATGCAAGTTTTTGAAAGCAGAGGAGAGCTGTAGCGCAGTACACCAATAAAGAGTGCTTGGTATAGCTGCAGCATGGAACTCACTGATGGACCCCATCTTTTTCCGGCGATGAATTTTAGGACGTGGACAACAGATACCAGTCTCGCTTTCAAATAAGATACGTGTGGGCTCCAGGAGAGGTTTCGGTCGACAATGACACCTAGAAAACGATGACTTCGCTTGTGGGAGATGGACTGGCCATTTAGACATATCGGGTAGCTGGTCATCGCTTTTCGCGTGAAGGCCACCAGCGCACATTTGTCTGTTGAGATTGTCAGGCCTTGCGTGCGAAGGTAGTCAGATGCTTGTGATGCCGCCCTCTGTAGCCTCGCTCGAACCTGTAAGCGTGTCACTGCTGATGCCCAAACGCAGATGTCATCAGCGTATATCGAAACACTGACTGTTTCCGGGAGAGCATCCACCAGGCCAAGCAGAGCAAGGTTGAATAGAACCGGGCTTAAAACACCGCCTTGCGGGACGCCGCGGCCCGTGTAGTGGTCGGAGGTCGGGCCATCTTCAGTATGCACAAAAAAGGATCTTCGTGTCAGGTAGCTTCGGATCCATCGAAATATTCGCCCTCCAAGTTCAATTAACAGAAGCGTGCCTAATATAGCTTGATGGGAAACGTTATCGTAAGCACCTTTCACATCAAGAAAGAGCGCAACTGATAGTCGTTTCCTGCATTTCTGCTGCTCTACTGAAGACACCAGATCGATGACGTTGTCAATCGATGTACGGCCTCGTCGAAAGCGCGCCATGGAGTCGGGGTAAATGTTGTGCCGTTCAAGGAACCATTCCAGGCGCGTGAGAATCATGCGCTCCATAAGTTTCCCCACACAGCTGGCGAGAGCTATAGGCCGGTATGATGTCAGCGCCAGGGGTGATTTCTCTGCTTTTAGCAGTGGCACCAGACGGCTGCGTTTCCATTCTTGAGGTACGACGCCATTTTCCCAGGACCGGTTAGATAAGTTTAACAGTTGTCGTCTAGCTGCTTGTCCTAGGTGACGGAGAGCCCCATACGTAATTCCATCGCGCCCTGGTGAAGACGAACGCCTACAGAGTGTCATGGCGGCTTCTAGCTCTTCCATAGAGAATGGAGCATCCATACTCATATCTCGTGGAGCGGGGATGTCGCATAAAATCATATCGGTGAATAGGACTGTACAGCTCATGGTTACTGAACTGGATACGGAAAGCAGAGCAGTAGGTCTGAAAATGAATATGCATAAAACTAAAGTATTGTGGAACAATCTCGGCAGTGAACAGCGCTTTGCGGTAGGTGGCGAGACACTGGAAGTTGTAAAGGAGTACGTCTACTTAGTACATGTAGTAACCGCGGAGCCGAACCATGAGTGAAATAACTGGAAAAATAAGGATGGGGTGGAGCAAATTCGGCAATCATTCTGAAATCATCACTGGTAGTCTACCAGTATCTCTCAAGAGGAAGGTATATAACAGCTGCATCTTACCGGTACTCACCTACGGAGCAGAAGCCTGGAGGCTCACAGAGAGGGTTCAACTTAAATATAGGACGACGCAGCGAGCAATGGAAAGGAAAATGGTAGGTGTAACCTCAAGAGACAGGAAGAGAGCAGAGTGGATCAGAGAAGAAACGGGGGTTGATGATATTAGAGTTCAAATCAAGAAGAAGAAATGGACATGGGCCGCAGACGTAGCGCGTAGGCAGGATAACCGCTGGTCATTAAGGGTAACTGACTGGATTCCAAGAAAGGCAAACGCGTGAGAGGGAGACAGAAAATTATGTGGGCAGATGAGATGAAGAAGTTTGCAGGTATAACGTGGCAGCAGATATCACAGGACCGGGTTGATTGGCGGAACATGGGAGAGCCCTTTGCCCTGCAGTGGGCGTAGTCAGGCATATGATGATGATGTTATCACATGCACTTAGTGCTAAGATGTTGACTGAAATGAACCTGCGTGTGCAGAACTGCGCAGTCTGACTTCTAGGGACAACTCCGCTACCAGTAATTCTTAGTGTTTAATCACATTAGAACAGGAAGTTTCATTACATTTAGTTCAGAAAGTTTCAAAACCATGCCATGCTCTGCTGAGACCTGCAATGGGCGCGTCGATCATACTGTTGTTCTTTTAGGACACTGAAACGACACAGCTGTAAATTTAGGTCCTGTCAACTATACCATTGCTGAACTTAATAAGAAGTTCGCTGACCTTGCGAGGAAACACAAGAGGCTGCATATGTTGCACATAAGAAAGGAAAATCACGTATCCATAGCCTGCAACAGCGATTGAATTCGCAGAAGAAAAAAAACATGAAATGTTTTTGAACGCAAAAATTTTTAATCATGAGCAAAGAAAGACAATGACACGAAAGACTGCACATTAAAGGAAGTGGTTGGTCAGAAAAAATATCAAAACATCTCTCCGAATAAAGAACGCACTTGTAACTTCTGGCTATGGACTT
The DNA here is from genome assembly GCA_030522465.1 of Rhipicephalus appendiculatus. NCBI lineage: Eukaryota > Metazoa > Arthropoda > Arachnida > Ixodida > Ixodidae > Rhipicephalus > Rhipicephalus appendiculatus. Next base: position 161,094 of record JALIZH010007374.1, read on the forward strand.
TTGAGGTCATTATCATA